>MU616571.1:0-121264 GCA_025201705.1 Dissophora ornata
ATAAGAGGCAGCTGAGGACAGGCCCCAGAGTGCTCCTTGTCTTTCTTTTGACATCGAGCGCTGGTCTTTGAGCTGACCTCCCCTTCCACAGTGTGCGTGTGTGTGTGTGTAGTGTCCGTGACTACAGCGTGTTATTCCAACCAAGCCATTGAGGACTATCTAGTTCTATAAGCCTGTGTCCCCCCTACAACAATGAAAGGTCAAAATTTAAAATAAAATTTTGTTTTGTGAGAACTAGTCTGGGGATATTTGAGTACGGCACATTATGATGTTGAATATAATATTATCCACTTTGCAGTTATTACTGATATGGAAGAAGCGATATCCCACTTTGCCTGAACCACCCGGATGCCCATTGTGTCCACTGATCGTGGGTATTCAACGGTCCGTGGATCCGCCTAATTTTTCGCCAGTTCTTCAGAATCCACCTTAACTCTTCGCCCATCATCTGCTGGTGATCGGTGAACATCAACGACCTTATTTGTATCCAGGTACTCAGCAACTTCAGACCCCCATGAGTTCTAAATTGTAGTCCCTCACCCTTGCCATCCCTTGGTCGGGGGCCTAATCGTCTGTTCTTGTTACTCAGATCTACCGAAACAATCTGACTCAGTCTCGAGAGTTGCTGTATGACGATTTCGTTATCGTGGCGTACATACGCCATCCCCGGCACCCAGACCGTGATTCTCACAGAAAACGATTTTAACCCAAGACACACCCATGAGTTCTTTGGTGTGGCGAAGGCGCCATCATCATTACCCAGGTCTACCATATCGATATAACTCAGCTCATCTGCAGAGAACGTCTCCAGCAGCGGACATGAAGACAGGATCTGCTGGACCATAGAGCTCGTCACAGCATCGCATAGCTTCAGTTCCAAGGTCTTGATGGTCGCCAAAGACTGTTCCAGTTTGACCATTGCTTGTGGGCCAAACCCACTTCTGCTTACACTCAGAGCAGCAGCACCCCTTGGCATCAAAGCTAGAGCCTGGAGCAAGGTTTCTTGAGATAAGCGAGCGCCATTCACCTCGAGGGATTCCAGATCAGGCCATCTCCCTGAGCAAAGCAATGACGAGAGTTCCTCTGTAGGATATTCCTGTCTTTCGACAAGTCGCCAAGAGAGCCGTTTCAATCGAGGGCATTGTGCAAGTAACCGCAGCTGACGAAGCGGACTCAGACCCTTGATTCTGTTAAAAGCGACTTCGCGGAGCTGATTGTCGGTGCCGAATGACGGGATATCGGAATCAGGGATCTTCATATCGAACTCGAGCACTTTCAGTGATGAGCAGGCTTTCCAAAATAATGACTCGTTCATTTGGCTTGGATAAGCTAGTGCTTGCTCCATGTAGAGTGACTGGAGGCTAGACGATTCGAGCACCGCTTGTAGAAATGGTGCAAAAGAGGTGACAGAGTATTCTTCAATATGGACGGACTCGAGTGATGGATTCTGTATTATGGTCATGGCCAAGAGTTGCCCCTGGACGTCCCTCGTCTCCTGGGAACTGGTTCTCAAAATATGGGGGCTGAGGTGAACGGATAGAAGTTGATGCATTGACAAGAGTGGGTGGTCAGCGTCGATGGAGGCTCTTAAGGAGTACTCGCGAATTAGGTGTGCGTGCCTTTTGACATTGGCTGGCTCGTTATCGAGAGGGTGCGCCGAATAGGGCAATGGCTTGATCTTTTCCCAGATGGAAGGCAGGAATTGGTGGTACCAAGCCTTGCAGACACGGATACAGGCCAGGCGGTCGGTGATATCGAGGTATTGGTTGACCTGGTCCACGATCTCCGGTATCTCCATAGCGCTCAGCATATTATTGTTAGTTGTCGATGTGGGGATGGACGTTTACGTGGAATAGAGAAGAGAGCATGGCTGTGTTTGCCCTTGGATGTGTCATCTAACGGAACCTGCGGCACTTTGTCGATTTTGAGTTTGTTTACAGGACTGTGTATCGTTGATTTCTTGCTGGCACAAGCCCATTCAGTATGTCCCCTGGATATGCCACTCTCGAATGAATTCATCTCAAGGGCGTCCCTCTGTTGCTTTCTTTGCACAGCATTGTGTTGTTTGTTCGGATTGTTTTTTCGTTGTCTGTGGGTGGGGTAGTTTGTGAAAGCTTGATGCTTGTTTGCATATATTAGCACTGGCATACCATCCAACTCCAACTCCACCTGCATGTTCCCAGAACTCGTCTTTCGCTTGCTCTATTCTTTCCATGTCCTTTGAGTCGATCACGAAGATCAACCCGTCGCAGACTTTGAAATGATTCTTCCAAGCCCTTCGAAGTCGGAGACATCCCAGATGGTGAGAGAGAGAATGTAGCATTGGACTCTCTCGATATTGAACCCGACGGCCGGGACTGCAGTGAACCCGTTGAGTTTGAGCTTGTAGAGGATCCTAGTCTTGCCAGAACAATCAAGCCCGAGCATGGGGATTAGGCCTCGTTCTGGCTGAAGAGGTGGAAGCCAAAAAGGGTAGAAAGCAGAATACCCATGCTTGAGAGTCGCACTGAATGGCGGAGAGAATAAATTTTACACTTCTGCGCCAACACGGCAGATCATTGGGCAAAGCAAAGGTCGGCTCCGTAGTTCGGCCATATCGACAGTCATGCAATCAGTGCTTCCGACAATTGCATGGCACACCCAACAAGACGCATAAATGTCGTCGAAGCGGCTGGTTAACCTCGAGACACATGACCTGGCGGCTATTTGATGACTTTCAGGGGCACAGGATACACAGCACTTGATCGTTCGTAGCTTCGCCATGAGCTTTCATTCATTCACGCCATTGCCCATCATGGCCCAGGATGGAGGTAAGTCTATTGAAAGCAACTTGTACCGACGCCATGTTGTTGGCCGTCATCCTCCCCTCTCCACGGCTTGACTGAGCTCTTGCTCTCTTTTGTTCGACTTTACTGCTAGACTCGCTAGACTCACCAACAGCTTCTCCGCGTCTGCCAATCGAATGTCTCTATCTTATAATCGACTGCTTGCAGGGTGATCTTGGGACCCTACATACCCTCCTCTTTGTTAATCGATTCTTTTTCCATGCAGCCGTGCCCCTGATGTGGCAGGACCCGCTGGCGAGACTCCGCGACGTCGCCCGCAATCCGGGCAGGGAAAAGCTAATGGCTCTCGTGATCGCCTCCATACTCTATCATCATCAACAACCTGGAAGGGAGCCCGGGGATATACTGGGCATGTTCGGATTGCGATTGAGCAGGGATCTCTCGGCCCACCCTCCGTTGGAGGACGTCATGAACAGGAGAGGGTTCAAAATGACGATCGACTACTCGACATTGTTCACGACCATTCGACCCGACGATTGGCCTGTTATCCAGTTCAGGCAGTTTATCAGCCTGAGGCGAATACCGATATCAACCCAAGAGAATCTCGTAGGTGAGGGAAGAGTTGGTTGCGAAGAAAAAGAAGAAGAGGAACATCCAGTCAGCATACAGACAGACCAGGACTACCGAGAGGAGGTCGAGCGAAGCATTTGCGAGATGCTTCTCCAGTTCAATCCGTCTTTCATCAAGGAAGTCTTGTTCGACATGAGAGTAGCAAAGAGGACCTACCTCCCGCTGGCAGGCAAGATGGCGAATCTGAAGACCATGTATGTCCTCAGGCTTACATCCCTTCCAGACGAACAGGTGCAGTCCACGATAGCTTTTATTCAGCAGAACCAGAAAACATTCCTCTCTAAACCGCGTCTGAGGCTCGAACTTGAATCTGGATGGACCGACCATGACATTGATCCCTGTGCTCCTCCGATGCCCGGAGAGACTGAAACGCAGAGACGGAGCCGTGTGCGTGAGGCCTTGTGGCTGTTCGCAAAACCGAAGCTGCAATTGTACGAGGCCGTGGGACTACCAAGCGCGATGCAAGCCTATCGAATTCCGGGATTCTACTCCAGAATTACAGAATTCAAAATTGGTTTTGAGCGACTCACTGAATTTTCTGCGGATCAGGATCGCCTGGATAGTGGCGATGTTGTGGAGGCTGAGGCAATGAGGACATTTTTTGAGCGCTGTACGAATTTGGAGGAACTGAATTTGGCGGTTACCAGTCCAGAGATCTTTTCCTGGGCGGCAAAGAAGATGCATCAACGCCGTCAACAGGCAGGAAGGCAATCCTTGCCCACGCACCCGACTCTAGGACAGCTTCGAAAACTGTCGCTGCACTCGATGAGGTCCTTTCACTACCTCATCCATGCCATAAACGATGCCATGGTGGCGTTTAGTGATACTCTTCAGTCTGTCGTTGCTACTGGATATCAGCAAATTAATCTGACAACGCTGCAGTCTCCATTATGGAGAGAGCAAAAGACATCCTTACAGGCCAACCATTTTGGCGATTTCGCTTATCTCCTGCCGAATCTCACAAGTATCAAAATCAACCTGAAGGCTTTTCCTGGCTTTCGCCGTGTTGGATCATTTTCACAATGCCCCGCACTGCAGTCGCTCAGGATCGAGTCAGGCAAAGTTCGATACGATCAGCGGAGGAGACAGAGCCATCCCACGTCCATATTCGATCCTGACACTGACCTGGAATTTTCGCTGTTTCCAAAGTGGAATATGCCGCTGTTAAAAACTCTTGTTTTGCACGGGACGGCGGCACTTCGGTTTGATTACGAGTCGCTGGAAAGTATGGTCAAGTTAGAGAAATTGGTGTTGCAGAGCGATCTCTGGACATCCATGCATCGCCATTTTTGGCGTATCCCTCGCTTATCAGCACACCTGGCGAGCGCTAAGCTGTTTGCGGAGGAGGAAGATATCACAGACGTGCTGAGGGACTATGACTTTGGTCGCGATAGAAATACTGATGAAGTCTCGTCTAGCAATACCACCAACGACTTCAGCACATCGACGACAGCAAACAACTCTGGACAATCGGATCAAAAGAATCGAAAGTGGACAAAGACTTGGACCCTGCCGTGTCTAAAGTCATTGATTATCGGGGGGCCTCAAATTTGCGTCTTTGACTTCAGCTGGTTAGATGGATCACCGTACCTGGAGGAGCTCCTTTTGACGCTCGAAGGTCCACCCCGGCACTTACCTTTCATTGAACTCTCGCCCTTAACCAGCTCTGCTATTACATCGGCTGCAACCTCAGACGTCAGCATGTTTGTAAGTGATCACCTTCTCACACACATCAAGCGACTGTCGATCGTTCAATGGGTTGTTTCGCTTGGAGATATCGCAAGGCTGCTCTCCATGGTCTCTAGGTCCACCCTTGTAGGCTTAAATGTTGAGTGTATTCACGAGAAAAGCACCTTGACAGGGATGCAGCTCGTGCAGGCAATCCATGTCATGGATGCCCAGGGTGTCTCTTCGGACTGCCAGCAGCAGCATATCGAGTTGAGAAGCTCGCTGAAATATGTGAGCACCGATCTTACACTGACAACGGAGGAGAGCAAATCTGTGGGATTAACTCCCGTTCCGGGGAGTGAGGCCTGGGGTCTGTACTATGGCAAACACGAGAAGCGCATCTATAGCATGGGCACGGGATATTTTGTCAGGGATGAGGATGTTATCAGTTGGAACGATAGGGACGAATGAATAAAACAGGACAGGCATCTACACTGCTGACATAATGGGTGAGCGGGTGCTTGTGCATACGTTACTATTATCTTATCTAGACCGCCGTTGAACTATCATTGTTTCCGAAGCCGCTGTGTCCTACAAACCGCATGCGACCACTGGTGCGTTCGGCAGGCCAGTGAAGTGTGCTTGGCAGATTGTGTTAAGCTCCAGAATATCCATGACATCTGCCACAGAGATCCCATCCTTATCATCTCAGACTCCAGTCCGTCAGACATAAAAACGCCCATGATGTGTGCTTCGACCTATCCGAGTCTTGTCTGAGAAAATGACCACAAAGATGACTGTGGTGCCGTATTTACAGAGATGTTGCCGGTTGACCTTGATTACTTGTTGGCTGGGAACATACCATGCAATAAAGGCTCCGCTTTTATTTTCACTCTTTCGACTGTCATCCAAAGCGTTGGGAAATCGAGTTCCTCAACAGATTAGATGTTTTGGGATTGAAGGCGCAAGGACAAGGATCTTGGTCTGGCTAGTATTTCCTATGCCGACCATAATGACTTCGGAGCTCGGTTTCCAATCAAGAGCTGGGTTATGAAGGTAGCATACAAATGAGTGATGGAACTGGTGTTATTGTCTGAGAACAAGGGGCTAGCGGTTCAAATTAGGAGTCGCGTAAACCACACCACATTTTTTATTGGGCAATATGGAAATGTAGGTCGCAGTGCGGCCACTTTATCGGCAGTCGCGTCGCAGATAAATACCCTTGCGGGAAAACATCTTTTTGTACTCGACGGCTTTCTCATCGCTACCATTCAGCTTCCCAATGACCACTTTGAGGTTTGGCCAATGGTCTAGGATCCAGTGAATATCGATCAACTCCATTTCCTGGTGCCCTCCGATATTGAGGCTTCGTAGCTGCACCAGGGGCCACGCGTAGTCCATACCACTCTTCACTCGCCAGTCCAAGTCCCCAGGGCTTTCTTCATCCGCAGCAGGCGAGATGTTGCCTGTCCGTTCGTGTGATGTACAGATCTCCAGAGTTTCAAGGGCTACTAGTGTCGCCAGCCGCTCAAAGACCGCCCGCTGCAATGCATATCTCTTCTCGCCCTGCTTCCCCTCCTTTTTGCTATATTCGTCAAAGGAGATATGCATTTTGAGCGTCTTCAAACGCGTACAAGCCCATTTACTGCCATGAAAAATTATCAATGCCGCCACACTCTTGTTGACAGAAAAGTATGTCAGCTCCGGACACGATGACAACATCTCCACGATCATAGCGCTAGTGATCTCTGATCTTGCATCGCCATCGCCCAAATTAAAATGTTGTAGTGTCGCAAAGTGATTTCCGTTTCGTAGTGACTGGAAAGAAAGACTTCCGAACGATCCTGCAGATCGGATTGAGAATCGCTGAAGTGACCGAGCTCGTATGTATGAGATGAACTTTGAGAGCTCTGGATCTCGAAGGGCATAGAGGTCCAGATCGAGTTTCCGGAGACACGTGTAAGATTTCATGGCCTTGCATAGGTCGTCAAAGTCAGAAGACTGGAATAAAGACTCTATACTGTCCGGCATAAAAGACCATGAGGTCGAGGGGTAGGATAGGGTTTGTGAGCATTGCGAGTTGTGCAGTGCGCCTGTCCTTGCACTATTGCCATTATTATCGGGGGTTTGTTGTTGGCCAGAGTACCAGACAAGTGACTCCAGGCCCAGGCACATCTTAATGAGTCGAATCTGATAGACCAACTCGGTCATCTTTCCTGTTAGGTGATACAATCTCATGGTCTTGAGCGTGTTGAATCCATTGGTGCGAATGGCTGAAGTCCATCCCGTTGTCGAGGGTATCTCCTTTTCCCAACCATAGGCGCACACATGTTCGATCTTCCTCATCCTTGTTGTTGAATCTGTGCCGGTGCTTACAGGTTCCCGAAATACATCCCAGTGCAGCTCGTCCAAATCACCATATGTGTTTCCCCAGATGAGCCTCTTCATGGGAGTCACATCCCTAACAGCCTGTAATACTTCTATAGTCGTCGGCATCTCTTCCATAATCATCACGTCCATCAAGGGCGTCGAATGAAGCAACTGAACTATCCAGGCGCTGATCTTTGATTGACCGAGTGTGTCCACTTCTAGATCCGGCTTATCCTGACGCTTTCTGAGAGCCGACGACGATATGCTGCGGTTGAAACTTCCACCGATACTGACGCCGCAACCACTGTTACTACTACCATTCTCTCGACTCAAGATTTGAAATCTTGTCAGCACGAACCGACGTAGCTGCGGTAACTTGACTCGCACAAGATAATCCTCTGTAAGACCGGCCGTGTAGTGCAGATACCGGATATGATGAGCGTTCTTCATCAGTGCTGCGACAGAGGGTTGTAACTTGTCCACTAAAGTCGTGGCTTTGGAGACTTTTATATTGCTTGCAGTGGTATTGGGCTCAGTCCCAATGACGAGTACGGTTCTCCACAACATGGGTGTGAAAGAGTCGTTCCAGGACCTACAGACTAGAGCACAGCTGACTTGGTCTTTTGTGTCAAGGTATTGGCCAACGGCGGCACTGAGCTCTGGAAGGGATAGTGGGTCCATGGCAAGATGCTCGGGAGACAGGAGTAGAGGACAGCGAGAAGAGGCAGGCGAGAGGGAGGGGAAATAAAGGAGAAAAGTGGAGAGTCAGGAGTTGAGTCGATGTCCTCTTTGGTGGTACAAAGAGATGCGGCGTTTAGGGTCAGTCATTGCTAGACTGACGTCGACAAAGAGCGAGATCAACATTCTCCTGTTCCCTCACTATCATCAGCCTTCCATCGACGAGCACTAAGACGCGTGTGTAGCGTAGATCCCCTTGCTGACGCGTGGCTCTAAGTCAAACCCCTCCCTCATCACTATGGAGGTCATCAGACCCGTCCAGGTACTGACCTGTCAGCCCCGAGGTAGCGTACCCAGGTCAACCACATCCTTACCCGAAAGACAAATACTCTGGGAAAATTATGCCAGGACGAGCCCTAGTCGAGGCGTTACACCACCAGACGGGACAGTGTTGCGGAAACAGAACCGCCACCTGCATCATGCATGGACCTTGTCACAAATCCAGGGACTGAATGAAGGAGGTGAAAGCCAGGGGATGTGTCCTTGAGTATGATCATTGCGTCAGGGTACAGTGCATCGCCCAGGAGTACTTTCGTGTCGATATGGATGACGGCGCTGGAAAGTTCGCTATTTGCGCTGACTAGGATTCAGAGAAACCCTTGGCAATTGCCAAGAGAAATGAGAGACGGGAAAAGGAGGTCGAGGACGGCGCTCTCATAACATGAAGATCCACTTCTCAGGCAACACGCGCAAATATAGACAATACAGCACGCAAACGTTGCGAAAAGAAAAAAAAATGGTGAGCAATTGAGCGCGCCCAACAAACAACTTCTAAGCCGAGGTTGAAAGCCGACATCGATGTGGGCTGTGGTATTTTCCTCTTTTCTCCCGAGCGTTACCAATATCGAATAAAGTTTGGTGATGGCAAAAAACTTCAACTCCATATAAATACCTGGCTCCCACCTGCTCATGATGCCTCCATTGCCGATTACCACCCCTCCTGGCCTGTTCTTCTTTTGTTCACTGAGGAGATAGTTTTATATCCTATTTGAAAAATATGCCATCATTCGCCCACCCATAATCCCTGTCCTTAATCAGAGTCTTTACACCCTTATTTCTCATTAATTAACTTTTTGTATCATCTACGCTTGTAGCCGAAGATGATCAAAAAGCTGCAAAGAGGTCCGCCTCCGCCTCCAAACCACCCCCACCAAGAACCTGAGAGTCAATTCAACCGCCTCTCAAATTCTTCTTCCTCAAACGCCCTCGTCTCCTCCACACACCCACCTTATGTCATCCCTATGGAGGATCTCAACCTTCATAAATCTGGAAGTGAAATCGAACATGACGCTCTCCCACCTGCCGTTGACTACACCGGCGTTCAGCCCACAGCCCGTTATCAGTTCCGGGCTCTAGCGCGTCGAGCGCTCTCTTATCACCGTCGCCAACGAATCAATAACATGTGCTGCTTGGTCATCTGGCCTGTGCTCCTAGTCTTGTTGTGCTTCGTCCTTACAGCGATCACAGGAAGTGACAACATTAAGGGATTCAATGGTGTCGTTGGATTTTGTGTGAATGAGGCAAACCCACAGACAAGCCCAGCGTTTACGCTAGACCAAGTACCTTTTCCGCAAAGCGGGAATAAGCAGGTCGCTGCATGGTACCCAGGATCATTCTGGAACAGAAATTCGAACTCTATGCTGCCCTGTGTTCGTTGGTTTGGAGATTCGTACCCGTTCAAAGCTCCTTATGAGAACGTTAGTGCTGCAGACGCTGCTATTCCGGACAGGTAAACACTGCGCAATCCTCTGTATATTGCAGGTATTTTGATAGTTTGTCCACCCACTATGCTAATCGTTATTTTTCGTATGTTCCTCATTCGACGTTTTAGCTACTATACACCGCCACCCGCCACTGGCTGGTTCAACCTCGAGAAAATTGAAGATGCTTGGTTCAAGGCCAGCACCTCATCTGACGGCATGTTACGTTCACCTGCGCTATGGAGTATGCCGACGATTAACCAGACTGTCTACTACACAGCTGCCAACCCCCAGATCGCTCAGATCCTTGGCACAGTTCCCAATGTCACCCGGTCATTCTCTTCCCCGACTTGGCCTCCAGCCAACGCAAGTATCATCTGGAACACCACTGCGCCCGGTGTCAATCTTGGAACGGGTCTCTTTGGCGCGATCCGCGTGCGCTATGCTAGTCAAAATGACTTTAAGGCCGTGACTTTCGCCAATGGCTCCAACTCGTATGAACCTACGACAGATTACTCGTCCCAGTCATTCGTTTCTGTGGCAGACCAGGCAACGATGGACAAGACTATCTCGGATATGATCACCAACATGGCACAGAATGGCGTTTATGACGACTCGAGACTGATGCCCTTTGGAGGGATGAACTATGATGTCTTGAACATCACCGCACAACTCAGAGCAAAGATCACGATGCAGTTTGGTCAGCCACCCTCGTCCGATTACAGCTACGGAGCGAGCACGCCTCCTGGGTTGCGACAGATTATTTCAATGACGCAGCTTACGAACGCGATCGTGAAG
The DNA here is from genome assembly GCA_025201705.1 of Dissophora ornata. NCBI lineage: Eukaryota > Fungi > Mortierellomycota > Mortierellomycetes > Mortierellales > Mortierellaceae > Dissophora > Dissophora ornata. The sequence goes on from MU616571.1 coordinate 10,691, forward strand.
ACGAAATATGCTGGGCAGTATGTGATTTCGCAGGGGGTGAGGGCGCTCCCGTTCGAGTTCAATACGGATAGCAGCAAAGGCTACTTTTTGAATCAGATGTCAGCATATCTGTTTCCGTTTGGTCTTTCGTTTTTATTGCCAACGTTCGTGTCAATCTTGGTCCAGGAAAAGGAAGATCGCCACCGCATGATGATGGCCATGGTAATTATTACGACAGGCAATACTGTTCGGATCGTAAATGAAAAATGTGCCATCTTGATCACTAATCATCACTTCTTGACACTTTTAGAACGGTCTCAGGCCAGTCTCCTACTATCTGGCTCATTACGTCGAATTCTTTACGATGCAAATGATCCTCAGTCTCTTCTTCTGTCTCACCTGCGTTGCCATCTCGTCTCAATTCATTCTCCGCACTGACCCCTCTATCATAATCGTTCTACTCATTATCTGGTCTCACGTTCAGACCACCATGTCCTTTCTCATCGCAACCTTGTTCTCAAAAACTCGTCGTGCCACATTGATCGTCTACTTTTTTGTCGCGATTACTTGCATCATGTCCAGCATCGCGAGCCAGATCTTCAAGGACGGAAAACCTTTTGCCTGGTATATCCATCCAAGCTTCTCGTTCTTCAACATCTTGTATGTTGGTATTCTGCATTCCAGCCGAGTCAATGGATTGTACCCGTTGACTTGGTCAGATTTTGCAGCTGGCACAGTCTTGTTCAAGTGTTTGATCCTGATGATTGGCGAGAGTATACTCTTCCTTCTCTTGACATTGTAAGCTACTCATTGCATTATCGTCATCGCTATTTTTGACTTGCATGAATCCCGCATCGATGAGATAGATACTCATATCCAATTGTAATGCCATCTTTCACAGTTACATTGACGCTGTGGCTCCTTCTGAGTACGGTGTTCAGAAGCCCTGGTACTTCCCTATCACCTCCCTCTTCAGGAGGCGCTCCTCCTCTCGCCATCACGCTTCACTCTCTTCCACTCCCTACGCCCATGGCAGTGAGGACATTCTCGAGGATGCTGATACCGACGTCTATGCTGAACGCGACCGTGTCCAAAACCAATACGACCCTGTCAAGACCCCACTAATCATTCAGAACCTCTTCCATCGCTACCGCGGCAAAGTGGAGCCGGCCCTGAAAGGCTTGTCCTTTGGTGTTGAGACCAACACAGTCCTTGGTCTGCTTGGTCCCAACGGTGCCGGTAAATCAACATTGATTCATCTTTTGACTGGGCTATACAGTCCGACTTCTGGAACTGCCTGCGTCGCGGGAGCGAATATTCGTACAGACATGTCCACTGTCCACGCAAAGATTGGAGTATGCCCACAGCACGACATCCTCTGGGGCGACTTGACCGTTGCAGATCATATGTTATTTTATGCTCGCATGAGAGGCATCCCCCCAGCGCTGGAGCAACAGGCCGTGACCTATGCCATCGCCTCGGTCTCCCTCACCAAATTCCGTGACCGTCAGATCAAGGGCCTCAGCGGTGGCGAAAAACGTCGTGTTTCGATCGCAATTGCGTTGTTGGGTGACAACTCTGTAATCTTCTTGGACGAGCCCTCCACTGGACTCGATCCCGCTGTCCGCCGCATCATCTGGGATATCATCAACCGCGTCAAGGTCAACAAAACTGTGGTCTTGACGACCCATTCAATGGAAGAGGCTGATATCCTTTCGGACCGGATCGCGATCATGACGTTGGGTCGGTTGAGATGTATTGGCACCAGTTTGCATTTGAAGGAGCTGTATGGGTCCGGGTTTAGGTTGAATATTTCGAGCAAGCCAGGAAAGTTGCAGGAGGCATGCGAGAGTGTTGAGAAACAGATCTTGAAAGGGTTCAACTTCAGAAGGATCGACAAGTTTACAAACGCGACCACTTATGAGTTTGATCCTCAACAGCAGGACCGACAGGGTCAAACAGCAAGCACTGGTCAGTTGTCGAGGGTCTTTTCGTGTCTGTCACAGGCAGGCATGTTCCCTGCCATCGAAGACTGGGGTTTGAGTCAAACAACGTTGGAAGATGTGTTTATCAAGATTGTGACAGAGGGCGACTCTGCAATCGCATTGCCTGCGATCGTGTCGCCTTGATGGCGTCCAATAGGAAATACAAGTCAATTGACAGACACACCTTGTTTTACGGTCCTATTGATCAAACCAACGGTTAGACCGAAACGACGTCTTCGTACTTGTAAAATTAAAAGCATCAACAATAGACTTCGCTATAGAGCTGTCAGAGCCATAGGACTGGATTGGCGACCATGTATCGCTTCAACGCGTGGGGTGAGCCCCAGGTACGCGCTATGGTATTCAAAGGAGGAGAGTTTGGGTAATTCTCGAACTATCTCTCTCACCCCATTTCTCGCCGTCCTCTTGTGGATAGCGGGAAAGCGATAGCAACCATAAAGAAGCTCGTGGAAACAAGGAAAGGCAGAGAAGCCAAGCAAACACTGGACGTGGTCTGAGGAGTGAGGAAAAGAAACGTCGAGAGAGTGTACCGGCTGTGGAGAGAGAGAGAACAGAAAGACAATTTGTACTTTCCTGAAGCGTCCTATGGTGGCGAATGGAGAGGGAGAAAAGAAAAGGAAGAGAAGAGAAGAAAGAGGATGGGAATTCAGCATTTCGGTATCTTGGATCAGAAGCTAGGATACACCAGTGTACAGTGTATTGGCATCCATTGTCCTGGTCAATCGACGTGTTGGTGATTGTTTATATAGAGAGAGGCATTCTCTAATTGCATGTACCCTCTTCTTCTTTTGGTGGCATCGCATTGAATTTTTTTCCACATCATCTTCTCCTCCATCAACGATCAGCAGAACTCTATACTCAAGGTACCGAGCAGCATCTCTTTGCAACTTCCTCGTAGCCCTGCTTCGTTGTCTCCCATTAGCTGACAACTATAACCTCCGACATACACTCATAATTCGCTCTTCTTCCACAGATGATGAACGATAACCAACTCACGGCATTTGCCAACGGCCTCTGCTGCCTCGCTATGATCCTCATCGTCGGCTACCACTTTGTTTCCGTCAACTCCAAGTCAGCATAATGGGAAAATTCAGCAACTACAACCTCAAAGCCGTATGACCGCGCGATCACACAACCAGGGATAACTAGTGTCGCGACACAACCCCATGGAGACACACGCTGGCGACGCTGCATTGTCAGACACTTATACACTCCTTTGGCGAAAATAAATACCCTCCGTCATCTCACTCAAGAAAGGCGACATGTCGCGTCTGCAATAAACATAGTGTGAAGCTGTTCACTTCCGAGTGGAAAAATTATAATACATTGAGGGGCGTCTGCCAATATATACAGAAGAGTAAAGAGTGAAGAGAGTAAAGAGTGAAGAGAGTAAAGAGTGAAGAGAACTTGGTCCATCGCTCTTGCGTTTAAAGGTCGTCGTACTTCAGGATCTGACGTCCGCCACCTCGAGCTGCAATGGCCGCTCGTGGATCCACACCAACAGGAGGAAACGCGGTCGTTGGTTTGGGAGGCAGTTTCGGCGATCGAGGGCGAGGTGGGAGCTGATGGATCGGTCGCAATGGCTTGTCAGGCGAGGCAAAGCCGGAAGGGGATGACGGGCCACGAGTCCCATAGGCACCAGCTCCAGCGGCACTGCCGCTTGTGTAGGGAGGGCTTGCCAGGGGTGTGTGAACAGAGTGAGAGCCAGATCCAGGGCCCAGAATCGTCTTGGCGATTGCAGCAGCCTGCTTGTGCTGCTCTTCCTCCATTCTTGCCAACTCGCCATCCTCATCCATCCAAGCTACTCCTGCAAATCCATTACGGTTCCTCTCTGGGATCTTGGCTCTATTCACCCGGATTTCCGTGCCATCCAACTTGATTCCATTCATCTGCTCCAATGCCATTTTCGCTGCCTCGGGTTCCTTGTAGGTAACAAACCCAAAGTCCTTGCCCTCGACCAAGTTCATGTCTTCGATGTCGCCGAATGGCCCAAAGGCAGTCCGAAGACTGGTTAGCGAGATAGACTCGGGCAGATTGCCGACATAAATCTTTGTTGGATAAAAAGCAGTATCAAGATACCGACTGGCAGCTAAATATGGATCCGCTTCCGAAGCGGAGGTGCCTGGTCCGTCAGCTCGATAGCTGCCATAGTCAGAACGACGGTCCCGTTCATACTCTCGATCGCCCTCGCGTCTCCTGTAATAATCACCCCCCCTCGCATGTGGATAGTAAGGGCTGATAGAACGAGATTGAGAGCGACGACTGTTGCGTCTTTTGGGGGATCGCGAACGCGAACGCAAGCGGTAGCGAGGTTCGTATCGGTCAGGGTTACTGTACGGATGGCGGTAGTCCTCCTCGTACTCGGACCGGCATCTTCTCCTCGAACGGCTTTTGTTTTGTTTTGTAGCAAGAGCAAGAGGGATGCCACAAACCGCATAGCTCGTGAGTTTCCTTAGTTGTGAAAATGAGACCATCATGACAGGAAGGCACATATTAGTGTCTATCTGAGATGCGACTTACTTGCTATCATTTCCATAGTCGGAGCCTTCATCCGAGGATTGGTGACGGGAGCGAGGAATTGAGCGGCCATACATGTCCAGTACCATTTCCTCGTTCTCATCCACACTTCCAGCCCTGCTGTGGAGATTGTGGGTCATATCGCGCACGCGCTGCACTGGTCGCTGCTGAGACTTGTCGCCAGTGTCCTGTTTAGTTGAGCTCTCGTTCCTGGGAGAGGGAATAGGCGTTGGGGGCGTAGCTGTGATAGGGCTTTCAGCCATATTATGGCTCGGCGTCGATGTGGAAGAGGCCACAGAAATAATAGAGAGCTGCCTTCCGCGAACCGACTCAGCACTTGAGCTCGAGGCATTGTCCTATTCCACCAGGTGCGTATGTTAAAACACAGAAGTGGCAGTGACGAAGCAAGCTGTTTTTCCAGGGCGCCATTTCTTTGGTTCTGCATCATTCATCCAATGATGCTTCGCCATGCCTCCAACAAAAACGCATGCCGGACTTACAAAGTTCTGGGCATTCCTTCGGCCATCCTCGTGTCCACTTGACTGCGTCGCGTTACGCATCGCCATTGAGGAGCGCTTCAGTTTTTTCTCGGTTCCTGGATTGGTAGTAGTATCATCAGCACCTCTGGGACTGGTGACGGCAGATGCGTGTGACGATGTACGGTTGACGCCCGCAGGCCGGTCTGAGGGAGTTGATCTCTCTGCGCGCGTTCTTTTTCCTGCAGTGTCATTACGAACACCCCCTACGCCTCCTGTAGGGATGTTGACTCCGGCCAGCGCAAAGATGTCGAATACCTGGTTCTCCTTTGCCTTTGCTTCTTTGAGCTCCTTCTCCTATTTCCCAAATTCGGGGGTTTAATCGACCATGCACGACGCGTCATGTTAGGAGAATCGAACTTGATGGAACGTTTTGTTTGGGAAAACAACAACACTGGACGCTGCGCGAACATCGAAAAAAACGACGAAAAAGGAGCTGAGGGTATGGGCATACCCGCTTCATCAGCTGCACCAACGCGAATTTTTCCTGCAACTTTTCTTCCATGATGAATATGTCCTGTTGGCTGCTGTGTGGTCCTGCACTAGGATAGTTTATTTCGAACTCCTCTTTTCCTAGGTCGATGGAGGCTCGGTGGCGCGTCAAGAGAGTCTCGAAACTCGGGGTAAGATGAGCAGGAGTGCGGAAATAAAAACCAATGCAACAGCGACAACAGACAAAACAAAGAAAGGTCCTGATGATGATGTCAGGCGAAGGCGGGTGTGTGTGCAATTGGCCGAGCAAAGGGCGAGGTTGCTGGAGGGAGCGAGTGAAGGTCGGTCTGTGGCAACGGACCAGAGTCGTCACATGCTCCGCAGACGACGCGAGACTCGAGTCCCAATGGTCACGTGAAATTGCGTCCCGTGCACCGTGAAACGACAATTGCGATACGCGACGACATTTCCAGCCAACTTTTATCCCACTTCCTCATCTTCCACACGCGTTTATGAGGTAAACAGTTCTAATAGCTATGTCGATTGGCAGGATTTAACAACGAACTACAACAGCAAACAGCCCACATGTAGATCCGTGTATCACAGGCAACGCCACGCAAAAACAAACAAAGAAATGCAAAACGTGCTCCGAAGGTCAAGTGGCGGACCCATGGGCTTTTAATTGATTGCGCGCCTTGACTGGCTTTCCCCATAGACCCAGACAATTTCGCCGTCAACAATTCGCGTTAATTACATTTTGCATGGGAAGCTGCGGCTCTCAAGAAGACCTCTTTGATTGAATGACAGAAAACAACAAGGGACTAAAAAGGAACACAACCCTCTCGGTCGAGGCTTTGCCAACGAGCGCCTTCAGCCGCCGCCCTCGTTCTCCGCTCACCTCGTCAACCAAGTCTTATGACTAACACCGTGTTGTTTGTATCAATATCCAAAACGAAGACCAACCCAAGACCCTTACCGAGAATGAATACCCACTCTGTTTCGACTACTTCACGCATGCCAAGAATGTCGGCGGCCATATCGACGTCTGCATAGCACCCGAGAATTTCAAGAAGTTCCAGGGTCGAGGATTGGACTATGGGACTCTGATCGAAAACTTGCAGACTGTATTGGATAATGAGCAAAAAGGGAATGAAGAGGTTTGGATATAATTGGAGGCCAAAAAGACGACGAAGAGATTGTTTGAAACAGTGGTTGTGGCGGACGATTGGCTCGCTAGGTACCATTCAGATGTGGGTCATCAAACTTGGCTGAATACACAGATCCAGAATTATGGATCGTCAGCGCTGGCCAGGGCCGCGATCAGGCTGATGTTAAGATCGAGGCTCGAGCCAACAATTTCATAATTCACAGCACTGCCTACAGTTTTATCGTATGGCTTCATATTTTGGCGAGTCGAGGATATGTTAGTTTTTAAGAATCGTTATTCATGCATTATTCATGCTTGTTTGCATTCGCACCTCCCTCTTCGATGCATGTAGTTCTCAGCACAGTCTCGAGTGGGTCAGCGGCTCTGTGGTGGGGTAGACTAAATCATTGGCCAGCTTCTCACTGACAACGATGCGCGTTTGGCGAAAGTACGCCTTTAATATCATCCCTATCGCGAATCCTGATGGCTTTTTTATCAGTCAGACTACAAACCACATGCATCGCAAGAATGCTCAGTTGAATGGCGGATGCATCGGTACTGACAGTGCGTTAGAGGTTCATAGTTTTCGCGATCTGCCTTAATGCTGCTCGTAATATTGAATACTGGCACGCTCGTCTTTTTCTTCGCTAATGACATAGCAGCCAACCGGAACTGGGACTTCCACTGGAGCGAGGACGGCTCTTATACATACCTCTGCGCCAACGATTACATGGCATTAACACTTTCTCTTCTTTCGAGGTCACCAACATTGGCCCTTACCTCAAGAACCTCCTAACGTGGTCTCTTACATCGATTTCCACTCCTACTCTCAATTGTAGATGACCCGTAGCACGCCTCCCCACAACTGCGACTCTCACATGAAACCCCCGGCTGACGGCGCTGTGTCTGCGCTGCAGGTTGTCAATAGTGTCCAGTTGCGGCTAGCGGCATTTACAATACGATCTCTCCTGACTCTGGTAGCTTGACTGACTACGTACTGAGTGTTGGTGTAGGTGAACCATTCGTTGTCGAGCTGAAGGCACGGGCGCTTACGGCTTCAGCTTACCCTGCGAATCAGATAATTCCCTTAATCCAGGAAGTGTGAGCCACACTCACTAGCATTCTTGATATCTGCAGACGCAGTAAGAACGCTGAAGGCATGCCACAGAGCGTGGCAAGGCAGTCGAAGACGCCAATACTTATAAATAGCATTATGTAAACAAAGTGTTAAATACGATATGCGATGCAGACATTCTTCTCTGTAGCTCTAAACGTGGTGAACAAACGAACCCCTGAGCTTTCCTTCCTCCACACAAAAACAAAAGTGCACATGTAGCAACAAGATTTACTCTTTGGCCTCCACCTAATCCTCCCACCGCAACTCATGTCTGGACAGGACACACACAAGATGAGCTATTACGCCCCCACTTGTTTATCATTAAAACATCTCGGCAAACTCCATCACGCATCCGCAGTCATACACAACTACAAGTTACATTGCGACTTTGAACAGCATCGGGGCAGAGGGACAACAACGTAGAAGACAAATCACCTGAGCCGGTGACATATGGCATTAGTTGCTAGCAAAGGATTCGGGAGTGCTTAGATTGCACGCGACGGGTTGAGGCTCTAGCCCATCAAAGCAGTATATGGTGGTTGAATGGATGGTCCGCCAGTTCAACTGGTCCAAAGGAATAGTCGAGAGAGTAGGTTATTCGAAGCCTCGGCAAGAGTGTCCCAAGAGCGCCTAGAACGTTCCGACCCATCAAAGATTGGCACAATGTCACCGCATAAAGACAAAGATTGTTTGTAATGTATTTAGTAGGGACAACTGCACGCCAGATGATGAAAACTAGATCTGACAGGGAATACGACAGCCGCCACGATAGATCTAGGCTGCTCCACACAGAATACGTGCAGAAATCAAACAATAAAAACTTACGATTAGAAGTGTTATTGATAAATAAGGAACTGTGTACGACCGGAAAAATGGGAAGAGGACATGCATTGCGGTAGGATTATAAACGCCAATTCATGCCGCGGCGAAAAAACCTGCCGTTCACAACCTTCCTTCCTTTATACGGTCCGAGAAAAATTCGGTACTGTATAAAAGCATCGCGCTACCCCTGGATCATCAGTCGCGTCGACAGCTGTACTTCCTCTCCTCTCCTTTCTTACTCTGCACCATACTCCCTCACTCTCATCGCCCTTAGTTTATAACGATGCGTCTTTTGCTCACTCAGATTTCGTTGGCGGCCATTGTTGCCCTGACGGTCATCCTGTCAAACACAAACCTCTCGGCCGAGGCTTTGCTGACGGACGACATCAACTATACTCATTCACAGCCAGCCTCGTCAATCAAGTCTTATGACCAACACCGCGTCATTCGTATCAAGATCCACAACGAGGACCAACTCAAGACTCTTACCGAGAATGAAAACCCCCTCCATTTCGACTACTTCACCCACCATAAGAACATTGGTGGCCACATCGATGTCCGCATCGCGCCTGAGAATTTCAAGAAGTTCCAGGATCTGAAGTTGGACTACGAGACTTTGATCGAAAACTTGCAGACTGTGCTGGATAATGAGCGAAAGGAGAATGAAGAGTATCAGATAAAATGGGAGGTTACAAAGAGGACAAAGATGTTCACCACGGATCAGAATGAGAAGCAGTATGTGTTTGGAGCTGTGAATGAAGCGGTCAGTTGGTTTGACGGTTACCATTGGTATCATGAACACAAAGAATGGTTGGAAAAACAGATCCAAGCTTATCCAGCGGTCGCATCGTCGTTCAGCGTTGGGAAGACGCATCAAGGTCGCGAACAGGCTGGTATTAAGATCGGATTTGGAGCAAGCAACGTGGTGCTTCTCGGTACAGTCAACAATATTATCGTTTGAATCAATGCTTTGGTGACCTGACGACATGTCGGTTCTGAAGAATCGCTATTCATGCATCATACATGCTCGTACGTTTGCATTCGCACCTTATTTTACGATGCACATAGGTCTCCAGCACAGTCGTGAGTGGATCAGTTGCGCTGTGGTCGAGTATATCATTGACCAGCTTCTCACCGGCAACGATGCGCGATTGGTCGGCTACTTGCAAAGATACACCTTTCATATAATCCCGATCGCGAACCCTGATGGCTTTGTTATCAGCCAGACTACAGACCGCATGCATCGCAAGAATGCTCAGTTGAAAGACGGATGCATCGGCACTGACAGTACGCTTCGAAGGCGCATAGTTTTCATGATATGCTACATTACTCCTCTTAAAATTGAGTATTGACGCGTTCACCTATCATTTCCTTCGCCAATGACATAACAGCCAATCGGAACTGGAACTTTCATTGGAACGAGGGCGGTGCCTCCACAAACCCTTGCGCAGATGACTACATGGGCCCCTTCGCCTTTTCGTCTCCCGAGGCCAGAAATATTGCTGAATTCCTCTCGGCCCTACCTAATGTGGTCTCTTTCATCGATTTCCACTCTTACTCTCAGCTGTGGATGACCCCGTATGGCTACACGGGTACGCCTCCCGACACTTATACCGACTACTTGAAACCCCTGGCCGACGGCGCTGTTGCTGCGCTGTTTGAAGTCAATGATGTTGAGTTTACAGCTGGTGACATTTATCATGTGGTCTATCCTGCCTCTGGTTCCTCGGTTGATTATGCGATGAGTGTTGGCGTCGGTGCGCCATTTGCTGTCGAGTTGAGAGACACGGGTGTCCATGGATTCAGTCTGCCCGAAAATCAGATTATTCCCTCGGGTCAGGAAACCTGGGAGGCACTCGCTAGCATTCTTGACAATCTACGACCTTAGTAAAAGCAAAAGGTGTTGAATGCGACGTGCTATGAGTTGCGACGCAGATATTCCTTTGAACATCAACTACCCTCCCCACCTTTTCTCTTCCATTAAAATCCCCAATCTCAACTTGTTCGCTCTCGCCAGCTCATGCCTTGACAGAGACAAATACAAGACGATCTATTTCATCACTTCTTGTACTACTTCTCTTTGGATTCTATCAAAGCGAGTTTCGGTCCTGCGACCTACAAAACCCATAAAAAGATATCAGTCAGCTCCACCACTTTCAAATGACCTACCTCCACCCCCCAATACCCGACGTGCTGATGACCAGTATTTTAGATCCATTCAACCATCCAACAGCAAAGGTTTGCGCCTATCGCGATTACTTGTTTCTAGCTGTCCTTTCGATACATCTTCCTGCAGAGCCTGTTGGTTTTCAAGATTGACTTCGTTAATGTTTTACATGTTGGCTATCTATCTTCAGCACTCTCTGTCAGTTCGTCGTCAGTCCAACAGACTGCATGGGCATGAGGTACTCTTCGACAACAGGGTGACATGCAGCAATATTTAATTAATAGCGCTCTTTCTTCCTCCACACACACAATAAAAAAAGTACAGACACAGGAATCCGATTTACTCCTCAGCCTCGACTTCACCCTCCAAATACTCGTTCGCACTAGCCTCCTCAGGAGTATTATCGTCATAGCGAGGGCTCAAGCTATAGACTGGGCGCTCTGCAAACATTTGCGAGTCGCTCCAGGTCTTGTCCAAGTTCCTGAGCAGCGGCAACAAGGTCGAGTTCCAGTTCTGCTCCCACCTCGTGGCTTGGAATGTCTTCTGGATTACATTCCTCATTCCTTGAAGCTGAGCCTGTGTTTCAGGGTCACTCAGAGGGAAGCCTTTAAAGAGCTGCACAAATTGACTCTTCAGCTCGTTCGCGCTCTCAAAGACCAATCCATTCGATTTAGCAACTACTAATTCTTCGAGTGCTGGGTATTTGAAAGCGCAGACGGGGAGACCGCATCCAAACATATCAACGACCTTCATGGGGAGATCTACACCCGAGGTCGACGTGTGTAATGATACTCCCAAATCAGCAGACCCTAGTATAGAGCAATTTGAATTTGCAAAAACAAGTATAGCGATTAACCAGGAAGGTCTGAAAGGACAGCACATCATGGCACAAAACGAGTTGTCGCCGGATGTGCAAGCTTACCGAGCAGGAGAGGATAGTCCTCAGGACTGAGCCATGTGGTAATAAACGCGACGTTTTCGAGAGCCATCTTGCTGACAATCTCTTCGTAGTGCTGCTTAAGGGGTCCCTTTCCAGTGATTACAAACAAAAGCTTGGGGAACGAGTTGACCTTGCCACTGCTTTCCGTCTTAGAATGATCATCGTACTGTTTGGCGGCGTCCAGAAGCATCTGGAAGTCCTCATCTGCCGTCCAGCTCGTGCTTGACACAATCAAAATCGGACGATCGGCGCGGAAAAAGACTGTTCCGTTGGTGGTATTCTTTTCGGTGAATAAGGTCTGGTTGGCACCGATAGTCGGCAAAAAGGTGCGATTCAGTGTCTGTTCCTGGACCAACTTCTCTAACTTCAGGCCTCCATGGAGCTGTTTTTTTTTTTTTTTTAAAAAAAAGAGAGGTAAACTGGGTCAGCACGATGAACCACAATGATTACGAGTACTTCTGAAAGAGTCTGGTCATTTACCTCATGAGTTTCCTCGACAACTAATCGATGGAAACTTTCAGGAGCGCGATCGTAGAGCGTGATGACCTTTCCCCGCTTCTCGTATTTGTATAAAAGGTCGCGGGCCATGGCACGACTGACACAGACATGGATTGTAGCCTTGTAGCCCCAAAGTCGTTCATACCTCTCAACGAGTTTGGTGAAGATACTTCTTTTACCCAAGCGCTGCGCGACCATTGAGGCTCCATAGTTGTGCCAGTCGATAACGAGGTGACGCTGCTTCAACCAATTAACTATTTGCATAACATGGAGTGTGGGGATCGAGGGAGGGTTCTTACGGGTAGAATAAAATTCGACTGCTTAATTCATGATCTGGAACAGCATCGACCTTTTAGGTTGTGATTGTCCACAGTTCTCGGAACACAAGCTTTTCGACCTACTTGAACAACATAAACCTCTGGAGCAGGGACGTTGAACATGGCGACATAGAAGAGCTGGAAGGCGAGAAATATGGCCTTGATCGGAGCATAGAGGTAGTACAAGATGCGGGGCATGCTCTCGGGTACACGGGGAAGCTCCGAAAGGAAATGGAACTGAATCGAAGGATGGCTCTCCAGATCCTCGGGCAAACGCGAGCCTATTTAGCCATATTGATCATTCCAGTAAAAAAAAAGGGGGAGAAGGGGCAATTGCTTAGTTGTTTGCGACTTCCGCAGCGCCGGCCAGGTTACTGGTCATTTTGCATATCGCGAAGAATTATATGCTGATCCTGGCCAACATGTAGCAGGATCAGGGAGAAGTAACAAAAAAACAGCAACAGGCGATCTTACCCTTATAGCCGATGACATCGACTCTCCAACCGGCGCTCAATGCACTTCTAGCATGCAGCAGCATGCGTGGGCTGTGTCCGACATCACCCAGAACGACGATGCAGAAGGCGCTCTTTCCAAGGGCAGAGACCTTGGGGGGCTTGGTGGCAAGGTATCCGATGAATCGAAAGAGGACCATGAAAGTCAAACCGATGATGATGGCGACCGAGTTTGACTTGTCATAGCCAAGAGTCTCACGATCCAGCTTTGGGAAGTCATCGATGTCGAAATCGAGGTCCATGGCGGCAAATGGATTCGAAAGGGAGAGGATGAGAATATGGGAGCGAAAGAAGACAGCCGGGGAAGAAGCAGGTCCAGTCAGAGACAATGTGCGTGCGAACTGAGAAAGTTCGAGCTGTTGGGCAAATCTTAAGTGTATTTTGAAGGTCCGCTGATCCTCCACATCCACTCAAAAAAACCACCCGTTCTTGAAACCTGACCCCATCTTACCCGGAAAACAACATACCCAGATGGAGACGAAACGAAAGATCGAAGAGTCATTGGCTCTCCTCAATTCTCTCTTTGCCCATCCAAACAAAAAACGATCCACGGAGAATCGCGTCTACGGATCCACAGATTCGTTGTCAAGTCAGGAATCGGCCTCTCTAAATGCAACAACACCCGCACCAAGGAAGAGGGTGTATCTGCCGCCACGTCCTGCGGTTCTGGATAAGCTTTCGCGTCTGGCGGCCTCTAGACCGACGCTGAAGGATTCTATCGCAGCCTCGATTGCAGCTAGTGCACCAACAACCCATCTCGTATCTTCAACTACAGTACCGCCATTACATACAGGAACCAAACCATCATTCAAATCCGAAAAGAGGAGATATTTACCATGGTCCAGAGATCAATTCCACGAACGACTCGAGACCTTTAAGCCTTCCACTTGGTTTGATAAGCCCAAAATGCTTAACGCTGTCGAGTGCGCCAAGCATGGATGGATCAACAAAGGCGACGACAGGTTGGAGTGTTGTGGAGGATGTAGAGGAGTGGTAATCGTTAGAATAGATCAGGCGCAACGAACCGCAGAAATGCAGCCGCACTTGAACACGACAGAAGGCCTCAGTGACCAATCCACTGCATGTGTCTCGGACAACGATTTTGATATGGAGGAAACTGATACAGAATATGATATGGAAGGTACGCAGTCGGGTCTATATTTGTACTCGGCAAGTTGAGGATGCGGTTCGAAAGCTAACATCTTGCGTTGCTTTTGCCATAAGCTCTGGGACCAAAGTTCCATGCGATGCTCACCGATAACCACGAAGTGGCGTGCCCATGGAAGGCACACCCCTGTGATGGTAAATCAAGGAATAGTTGTGTTCATTAATTCTGCTCCAAATGAAATATCGTTTATTAAATATCTCCCGCTACTTAGGCGACATCTACAAGTTTCCAGTCGTATCCCAATCCCAGGCCCGAGAAGAGTTTCTGGAACGAGTACGACATTTGGAGAACATGGCAGACGATCCGCTGGTCGAGACGATCCATCATCCCTTGGTAAAGAAACTTGCTGCTCATCAACATAAGCTCCGCGAGCAGGCAGCTGAGAAAGGCACTAATAATCTTTTTAGTCGAAGGACCAAGTAGAGAGAATCGCGAGTCTGTTTCCTGGCAAAGATGCTAAGCTTCTGATTCTGTCTCAATTCGGTTGGAGCTCTGCTGGAAAGCAAAAAGTGCTTTCATGTCAGGCCTGTCATACCCACTGCACCTTCATCCCCAGCCCTGGATCTAGCAATGCTGGCACCTCGAGCGCATCTGACATAGGCCAGGATGATGCAGCAGAGGATGAAGATGCAGCATTTGATGTTATACAATCACATCGGTGGTATTGTTATTGGGTCGACCCTGAGTATGACCTCAATCGCAAGGAAGGCTGGAGAATCCTCTTTGATCGCCTCACATCTGCGTCGACCGCCAAGAGTACGGGATCAAACGAGACTCCAGCAAATTCTGCCACGCTACCTATGGAGGTATTGGGTTTATGTCCCTTTTTGAAGGATGCGTTTTTTTTGTAACACAGGTCGAGTTAGGAGAGTCTTCACGACACTTATTGCCATACTTTCTTTGCTCTACTAGTCAAGCGAAGTTCTAGCCCAGGTCAGGCGCATTCTGCGCGGTCAAGCTGCAAGTTGATTTATCAACCATCGCCGAGCCATCATAATAATTAACTTTATGTTGTAGCTTCAGTAAAAAGAATAGTCTGTTTAATTCCAAGACGCGATGCTTTTAATCATGCATGGCGGAATCATGGATGAATAAGTGGATTCCTTGCTCTTGAAAGCGCCATCTGCCATCCATGCAATATCATTCCTTAACACCCCTACGCCACATCGACGAAAGTATGCAATGTACACTACGCGTCACCGTCAACGAAGCAGTGATGTTATTCAGCGTTGGTTTTCTTGCGAGAGGAGGTTGAGACATGCTGCATATATAGCCTCTACACTACAAGTGTGGACACTCCTGGAATATTGCAGAATGTAGGCGAAGCAACTGTACGAGGGAGATTTTGTTTGTTTGTACGAGTGCATACTCTCCGCAGCATTGAAAGAGTCACTTGTTCTCCGACAATGTAACCTTTGGACTGAGGAAGAACCCGACAATGATAGGGCTGGTAGGTAGTGGTTTTGGGATAGGAGTGCATTTCGGCTTGCGCACTTCACGTCGGATGCAGGAGGTCGATTTTTTTGCGCGTAATAAATCTCCTAAAAGCACGACACGATGGGTTGGAGGTCCCATAGCTTAGCTGTGGGAGCTACGGTCCTAGAAGTCTGCCATTAGTTCCGTTTCCAAGATCAAGGTCAAGATTCAGGCGGCAACGCCCTAGCCACAAGGGACAGATCCTTTCCCCTCTCCAAAAGCACAAGGTACCATCTGTCCCATGACGAGCAATACCGACAGCAAGGCGATGCCAGCAGCGGAGTCAGTCCACTGGGTTGTATTGCGCTCCGACTGACAAAAAAAAAAAAAAAAGCAGAGTAGCAAGAGCTCTTTTTATTTCCAGAAATACGGGGGAGGGGGAAGGAGAGGAAACTCGTCAATATCCATGGCATCGTGAGCTGCTTCTGTATTGTGGTTAATTGTCCAACGCAGTATGGATCCGCGGTTTCATATACAAATGTTTGCATACAATAGTCGCCGATCTGCATTGACGGATTCCAGGACAATGGGCGCGAAAATTATACCGAAGTGACAACTCTCACGTCCACCTCCCACCGGCGTGTGTAGTGTGTTTTCAGACACCCCTAGTTTTACGGTCCTATTGATCAAACCAACGGCTAGACTTTCTTCGTAGTTGTAACATCAAAAGCGTTAACAATGGACTTACACTATATAGCTATCAGAGCCACAGGACCGGATTCGCGACCATGTATCACTTCAACGCGCGGGGCGAGCCTCAGGTACGCACTATGGTATTCAAAAGAGGACGGCTTGGTTAATCCTCAAACTATCTCTCACCCCATTCCTCGTCGTCCTCTTGTGGATAGCCCCAAAACGACTACAACAATAATGAAGCTCGTGGAAACAAAGAAAGATAGAGAAGCCAGGCAAACACTGGACGTGGTCTGAGGAGTGAGAAGAAAATGAGAGAGAGGGAAAGAAACGTCGAGAGAGTGTACCGACTGTGGAGGGAGAGAAGAGAAATATGTTTTGGACTTACCTGAAGCGTCCTATGGTGGCGAATAGAGAGGAAGAAAATAAAAGAGAGGAGAAGAGAAGAAAGAGGCTCGCTTTATACTCTTCCGAGTCAAAGAAGCTTCCAGCTTGAATGGTGGCGCAAATGAAAGCGCAATAAACAAGCTCTGTATATCGAAGCGAGATGGACCGTGGTGGACGACAATCGATAATTATGAATAAACAGGAGCGACAAGGGATGGAAATTCAGCAAAACAAGGTCAGACGCAGAGCTACAGCTTTGCATTTCGGTATCTTGGATCAGAAGGCCAGACTACAGTGTCCTGGATCCCGATCAGACGCGTTTGCATTGACGCTTGGTACTTGGTGACTGCCTGCCAATTAGCAACAAGCCACCTACAAAATAAACAACAATTTTTTTTTTCTGTTGATATGGTGCGGGAAGCGAACACCTTGTCCATTACTTTTCTCCCTTTGTATTCTCGCCCCTTTGGGATTGACCATCACTAGTCGACAGAGGACACAGGGAAACAAGAAAAGAACGACACCCATCACCGAGTTGTCCGCTCCCTTTCATTCTACATTCTTCACTTTTATTTGCGTTGTCCTTTATTACCCTCCTCATTCCCGCTCTCTGCTTGCCATTTAAACAAGAGTCAAAAGCGAGGAGTCTGCCAATTTATTATACACCAACACAACAGAGTCGACTACAGTAGATGAATATCGCGCGGCCGAACGGAACCGAGGTTACCTCGGTTGCCTTCTCATTTTACGATGCAGAGGAGATCAAGCAGATCTCTGTGAAGCAGATTGTCAACCCCGTCCTTTTTGACAACCTCAACCATCCAACAAAAGGAGGCCTCTATGACCCTGCCCTTGGTCCCTTCTCAAAACACCACGTGTAAGTTTAGCGGGAGCATTTCCAGAACTTCCAATAGCAATATTTGGAAGAAAGGATACAGACCTGCCGAACGATTGATCAGGCGCTACACTAGACTGACACGACCCATTTGTTCTGCATCCTTAGTTGCGCTACCTGCTCATTGGATCACTTTTCTTGCCCTGGACATTTCGGACACATTGACCTACCATGCCCCGTATATAACCCCATGTTCTTCCCCCAGATGTATCAATTGCTCCGGTCAGCGTGCATGTTCTGCCACCAGTTCAGGATGTCAAAGAGCGAGGTACCATATCACTGCGCTTGCATAGTTTTAAGATGTAAGGATCTTATTCAGCGCGCTAACTCATTCCGTGTGATCAATATATCGTATGCAATAGACCCACCGATTCATCGCTAAGCTTCAATTGCTGAACAAGGGACACTTTTTGGAGTCAAAAGATGTCGACAACATTTCAGTCGTTTCCAAGAAGGGCAGGAGAGGGGACAATGACATGGAAGTTGACGGTGAGGAAGAAGAGGTTATGGGCGAAGACGAATATATCGCCAAGCTGGACTCTTTTGTTCAAAAGTGCTTGAAGAAGAAGACTCATGGCCACGGGGATTATAAGACCACTGTTGTGAACGATGAGCGCAAGCGTGTCATTGCCGAGTTTTACCGCCGCGCCACTGCCAAGAGAAAGTGTGAGAACTGCGCAACGTAAGGATATTGATGGATCTAATGCAAATAATGAATATTGAGCTACCGGGAGACCTAGTTCATGCATTAATCGGCTCGTTCTTTCCTGCAACAGCTTCTCGCCTACGTTCCGCAAGGATGGGTTCGCGAAGATCTTTGAGAAACCATTGACTAAGAAGCAGCAGTTGTACAACACCGCTCAAGGACGCACCCAGGCCAACGTTCTCGCCACACTGGCCAAGAAGGCAGCTACGAACAGCGACTCCGAGCCCGCATCTGAGCACACGGAAGACGAGGATGAGGATGAGAACGACGATGCCAATATGTCCTCTGAGCCAGAGGAAGATTCTAAGAAGAAGAAGAAGAACCAAAAAAAGGAGAAGGCGGTCAAGACCAAGAAGTCTAGGAACATCGTTGACAGTGACGACGAGGATGCCATGGAGCTCAAGGACAATAACAAGTACCTCACTCCCCTCCACATCCGAAACACTCTCCGTCGCCTGTTTGACGTCGAACAGCAGATATGCGCACTGCTGTACGGAGCTAACGGTCCACAGATGGAAAAGAAGCTCGGCAAGAATGTCAAGGCCGATATTTTCTTCCTTGAGATCCTGCCTGTCGCCCCCACCCGTTTCCGCCCTGCCTCGGTTATGGGAGACAAGCTTTTTGAGAACCCGCAGAACGAACACTTGGGCAAGGTCCTGAACACCTGCGAGCGTATCCGCGACTTGACTTCCACAAACAAAGCTGACGAAGCCACGCTCAAGGATCAGAGACACAACTCCTTCAAGTACTTGATTGACGCGTGGATCCAACTTCAACACGACGTCAACTCCCTCATTGACTCTACCAAGAACCCTACCATTATGCGCGGAGGCAAGTTGCCACCCGCCGGTATTCGTCAGGGACTGGAGAAGAAGGAGGGTCTGTTCCGTAAGCACATGATGGGTAAGCGTGTCAACTACGCTGCCCGTTCCGTTATCTCGCCCGACGTCAACATCGAAACAAACGAGATTGGCATCCCTCCTGTCTTCGCAACCAAGCTCACCTACCCCGAACCCGTCACCCACTATAACGTCAAGGAGATGAGGCGCGCCGTCATCAACGGTCCTTCCAAGTGGCCCGGTGCAGCTTACGTGCAGCATGAGGATGGAGCTCTCTCTTCGCTCGCGAACTTGTCGCTGGAGTCCAGAATCGCACTCGCCAATCAGCTCTTGACGCCTCAGGACTCTCACAGCGGTGTTTCAACCACGTCTCCTTACCCCACTCGCACGCAGCCCACCAACAAGAAGGTCTACCGCCATCTCCGCAATGGTGACCTTTTACTGCTTAACCGTCAGCCCACTCTCCACAAGCCCTCTATCATGGCCCACAAAGCCCGCATTCTACCTGGAGAGCGTACAATTCGTATGCACTATGCCAACTGCAACACATACAACGCCGATTTTGACGGAGACGAAATGAACGTCCATTTCCCCCAGAACGAGATTGCAAGAGCTGAGGCCAAGCTGATTGCCAATACCGACTCGCAGTACTTGGTCCCAACATCTGGTGCACCTCTCCGAGGTTTGATTCAGGATCACGTTGTTGCTGGTGTGTGGATGACGATTCGCGGCTCCTTCTTTGACCGCTCAGAGTACCAGCACTTGCTGTATGGTGCACTCCGCCCCGAGATCGACAACACTGGTAACGGCAAGATCTTGACTCTTCCTCCCTCGATCTGGAAACCCGTTCCTCTCTGGACAGGAAAGGATGTTATCACAGCCATTCTTCACAACCTGACCATCGGCCGGCCACCACTCAATATGACTGCCGGCTCCCAGGTCAAGGCACAATACTTTGGCAAGGGTGGTGAAGAGGAGTCAATCGTCCAGATCATGGATGGCGTCTTGGTCACTGGTGTGTTGGATAAATCTCAGTTTGGTGCAAAGTCCTTTGGTCTTGTGCATAGCTGTTACGAAATCTATGGAGGCGATATCGCTGGAAAGCTGCTCAGTATCCTGGGTCGTCTCTTCACTCGGTGGACCCAGCGTTGGGCTTTCACCTGTCGTATGGATGATCTGCGTCTCACGCCTGAAGGCGACAAATGGCGACGTGACCTCCAGGGTGGCGGCAAGGAAATCGGTACCAAGGCTGCTCTCAAGTACGCCAAGATGGATTGCACAATCGAGCAATTGAAGGGCAGCAAAAGGCTGCAGAAGGAGTTCAAAGGCAAACTCGAGGTTGTCTTACGTTCAGATGAGCAACTTGCCGGACTGGATGCTACCATGAAGTCGACCGTGAACGAGTTGACTACCTCTGTGCAAAATGCCTGTATTCCAAACGGATTGGTAGGTCGTGATGAGAGGATTATTGTTGTTCGCTTCTCAGTCAGAATGACTAACCCGTTTTATTCTATTATCGGGATATTATAGATGAAGAAGTTCCCTCACAACAACATGCAGACCATGACAGTGTCTGGTGCCAAGGGATCCTACGTCAACGTGACCCAGATTTCCTGCGCCCTTGGTCAGCAGGAGTTGGAGGGTCGTCGTGTACCTATCATGGTTTCTGGAAAGTCATTGCCGTCTTTCGCCCCCTTCGATACGTCTGCTCGTGCTGGAGGTTATATTGCTGGCCGTTTCTTGACTGGAATCCGTCCCCAGGAGTACTACTTCCATTGTATGGCCGGAAGAGAAGGTTTGATTGATACTGCCGTCAAGACCTCCCGCTCTGGATACTTGCAGAGATGTTTGATCAAGCATCTTGAGGGTCTCAAGGTAGGCTACGATCAGACCGTCCGCGACTCCGACGGCTCCATCCTGCAGTTCCACTATGGCGAGGACTCGCTCGATGTCATCAAGCAAGCCCACATCAACCAATTCAAGTTCAGTGCCGAGAACTCGTTGGCCCTCATTGCCAAATACAGACCTGCCCAGGTCTTGCCGCTCTTAGATCAAGTCGATGCTATGTCTCACAACAAGAAGGTCGCTCGCAAACCACACAAGTATGACCCTACCCTCAGCTTGTACTCTCCCAGCTCCCATGTCGGAGCTGTCAGTGAGGCATTTGAGAAGAAGTTGAATGACTATGTAGAAAAGAATCCTGACGGCATCATCCAGAGCCCTGATGGCGCCGTTACCAAAAAGTCCGAGCGCTTCAAGGGATTGGACAAGAAGAAGTTCAAGGCTATGATGTACCTCCGCTACATGAACTCGCTTGTCGAGCCTGGTGAGGCTGTCGGTCTGTTGGCAGCCCAGGGTGTTGGTGAGCCCTCGACTCAGATGACGTTGAACACTTTCCATTTCGCCGGTTTCGGAGCCAAGAACGTCACACTCGGTATTCCACGTCTTCGTGAGATTGTCATGACGGCATCTACCAAGCTGAAGACCCCCACCATGACTCTGAACATCAAACCCAATGTGACAGAGAGCCAACTCCAGGAATTCTGTCAGGATACCTCCCGCTTGACACTCGCTCAATTGATTGATAATGTCCAGGTCACTGAGCGTCTGATCTCTAAATCTGCGGCCACTAATCAGAAGCGTCACAAGGTCTTTGCCATCCGCTTGAACCTCTTCCGTGAGGATGAATACCAGGTCGAGTATGGTGTCAAGTCGAGCGATGTCGAGCAGGTGATTGAGGATCAGTTTGTAAGAAAGCTCGAGACGGCTATCTTGCGTGATCTTCGTCGTGTGTACCGCAAGACGAAAGGCGCAGGCGAGGACGACATTGGAAAACCTAGCACGGCAAAAGACGGTGTTGCTGCTGATGAAGATCGCAATGACGAAGCCGATATCTCTCGTCACGATGCAGGTGGTGATGAGAGTGACGATGGTGACGGTGATGCTACATCTGAGAAGATTTCCAAGAGAGGCAAGCAGCAGGCCTCGTACGAAGCCCCCGACTCGGATGATGAAGAGGTTATCAAGTCTGCAGACAAGGCTCAGAAGGAGCTTGATGGTGAGGATTCTGATGTGGGTTCGGATTCAAGTGACGACAGCGAGGATGAAGTCGAGGATGAGGCTGATAAACGCAAGCGTCTGGCGCGGGCGGCCAAGCAGACTGAGAAACGCGGCAAGATGGCAGAGGAGAGCCGCAAGGATCGTGAGGAGCGTATCTGCGCCGCCTGCCCATACGTCAAGAAGTATTCGTTTGACAGCGAACAGGGCTCCTGGTGCGAGATCGAGATGCACTTCCCTGCCGATACCAAGAAGTTGCTGATGGTCAACCTGGTCACTGCAGTTGCACCGACCTGTATCGTACACGAGATCAAGGGCATTGAGCGCGTGTTCATGTCTGAAGATGAGAAGGGCAAGCCCCAGATCGCAACGGAGGGTGTGAACCTGAGAGGCATCTGGGAGTATGCGGATATGATCGATGTCAACTCGATCTACTCGAACGATATTGGCGCTATTCTTAGGACATATGGTGTTGAGGCAGCACGTATGGCCATCATTCAAGAAATCAGTGGCGTTTTCGGCGCCTATGGTATCGATGTCGACCGTCGCCACTTGACCCTTATCGCCGATTACATGGTAAATTTATGTTTTTTAATTGCGCTGTTGTCTGAAGCCATGGAATGTAACATGTGCTAACATGTCTTTGCCACCATTTTCTGACAGACTTTTGAGAGTGGTTTCAAGCCCTTCAATCGCATGGGTATCGAGTCATCGACGTCGCCGTTCCTGAAGATGTCTTTCGAGCGTACGTGTCACTTCTTGACACAAGCAACACTTCATGGAGACTACGATGGGTTGGAGTCACCGTCGGCACGTCTGGTGATGGGCAAGGTTGTTGAAGGAGGCACGGGCGCGTTTGATGTGATGCAACCCTTGGTTCCTGAGACCATGAACGCGTAAACGGCTTTATTACATCGAAATAGACAGTGATATCATTAGCACAGAAGAAGAAAGAGGTCCCCAGCATTCCATTTAAAAATAAATCATTCATCAACAGCTCCGTGGGGATGTCCGTCAGCTGTCTAGATAGGTTGAGGATGAGATAGGGTAGTGACCAACAGGTGGGTCGATTCACGAAACAAAATAATTTTCTTTAAGATACTTCGGTGTTGTGCAACTAATGATCGTTGTATTGACAACTGTTCTTGTTCTTTCTCTTCTTCCCTCCTCTTCGCTCTTCGTTTTCTGCTTCTCCACCACCCCTCTCAGATCTTAATACACAACAATGGCCAACGCTGCAACAACCAAGGACCTCCAGGCTGCCCTCTCGTTCCTCACTCTCGGTGACAAAGCCCTCCCCGCCGAGCTTGCAAAGCCCAAGGTCGGTATCGTCTGTGGATCAGGCCTCGGTGGCCTCGTCAACATCATTCGCAACAAAGTCGAGTTCTCCTACAGCGAAATCCCCGGATTTGTCAACTCGACTGGTAGGTGTGGGAGCTGGCGAAAGATCATTGAACTTCATTAAGATTTGATCACACAAGCATTGTTCATGGAATGGAGTTTTTGAAAACAACAGTCAATCCCACACGGAACTGGATTGCAATTGATGAATGCGAGCGATCAGGAAGTCAACACCTTGATACTCAGGAAGAGCTGTCAACTTTGTTTGCTGCGACGCTTTTCTTTTACTTCGAATTTTCTTTTTAACACAAAAAAAAAAATATTTCAACACAAAAAAATAGTTGCTGGACATGCAGGAAAGCTCGTTTTCGGCCTTCTGGGAGACAATGATGTCCCTACTGTCTGCATGGTTGGTCGCTTCCACTTTTACGAGGGATTCGCTTTGACTCAGACTACGTACCCCATCCGCCTTATGTCTCTCCTTGGTGTCCAGACTCTTATTGGTAAGATTACTACTGGTTGACATTTTTTTAATTGTTCCCACCACCCCCGCACTTTTTTTTGTTTTGGGTGGGACCCACTCTTTTTTTTTTTTTTTTTTTTTTTTTTTTTTTTTTTTTGAATCTCTGGACGCAGCCGAATGAAAGACGTATCTTTGCGTTGATATCTTACTGGGGCTGCAAAAGAAACGACCAACCGGGAATGGCGCACTGAAGAACGGATCCACATTTCTGTGGAAATCAAGACCAGCCCCGCATTCCTGATGCGGAGAGAGCCATTTTTATTTTTTTTACCACGCCGGGAAAATTTTTCATTGTTTGTTTTATAGAGGCGTCAGTACCTTTTTTTGCGGAGAGAAGGGTGTCTTTCATGGGATGGGTCGTTGTGCGCGGGGTGAAAGAGGATGGGGACGAATCTTAAATGACAAAGGATATTCGGGAGAGTTCATCTTGACCGCTGCCAGTAAGAGGTATGGGGAGTCACTGGACGCTGGCGATTGATCTCAATTACTAACTAACTCATCTCCTCTGAAAACCCTCCAAATTCTAGTCACCAACGCTGCTGGCGGCTTGAACCCTGCGTTCCAAATCGGAGATGTCTGCATCATCGAGGACCACATCAACTTGCCCGGTATGACCGGCAATAACCCCTTGATTGGACCCAATATGGCCGAGTTTGGCCCGCGCTTCCCCCCAATGTCGGATGCTTACTGCCCTCGTCTCCGTCGCCTTGCCTATGAGGCTGCCAAGAAGTTGGACGTCCCCAAGTTCTTGCATGAGGGTGTTTACGTCTTTGTGTCTGGCCCCTCATACGAGTCCAAGGCCGAATCCCGGTTCTTGAGAACAATCGGCGCAGATGTTGTCGGTATGTCTACCGTTCCTGAGGTCGTGGTCGCAAGACACTGCGGAATCAAGGTGCTGGGCTTGAGCTTGGTTACAAACAGGGTTGTGGTTCACCGTGAACCCCGCTCGGACCCTGATGCCCCCGCTGAGGAGAGACCTGTGGAGGAGAAGATTGCGAGCCATGAGGAGGTCTTGGAGGCTGCCGACTCTCGCGCCAAGGATCTTCAGGTAAGGACAAGCTCTCTAGAAAGCGCTTGTTACGTGGTTTAGTCTTTTTTT
The DNA here is from genome assembly GCA_025201705.1 of Dissophora ornata. Classification (NCBI taxonomy): domain Eukaryota; kingdom Fungi; phylum Mortierellomycota; class Mortierellomycetes; order Mortierellales; family Mortierellaceae; genus Dissophora; species Dissophora ornata. The sequence goes on from MU616571.1 coordinate 35,805, forward strand.
GCTTCGTGTTCTGCAGGTGCTGATTTGAGTGCCCTTCATTATTGTTTGTATCATTAGACCCTTGTCAAGTACCTTGTCGAGATGATTTAAGTACCTCAAGGAAGCGAGGAGCAATGATGGCTGTAGCGATGTTAGTATAGAGCACAGAATATGATAGAAACTCTACCCACTCTGACGTCTAATAATTTTCGGTAGATCAGGCAGGTTAGATCCAAAAACAAAATGAAGGATTGTAAATATGAACACGATGCTAACAAGGTGAGCGGCTTATGCCAAGAAGGGCTGTAAGAATATGAGGCTCTGGACCGTGAACCTGTCTTGCCCAGAGAAGCGTCTCCATAAGTGATGGGCGAGACTCAAAGTAGGTGAGGAATCTTCGAAATACACTTGTGGCTCCAACCGTTGTCGTATCGCGGTGCCGGGCATCTACAGGACCAAACTCTATGATCAACTACACGTCCTACACCGCATCCATATTAGTAGTTGGCAAATTGAAATGGATGAAACTTGTCCAGGACAAGAGGGGAGACAATGGCTGATGGCAAGAGCTAATGCTAAAAGAGGACAGGCAGATGGGACAGTTGCGTTTACAGTAAAAAAAAAAAAAAAAATGCTTTATAATAGCGCAACAGAAAAAGGATTGATGGATGCGCACAGAACTTTCTACTTCTCAGGGACTCGCAGGAGGGACGGCGATAATTGACTTGGCGGTGGTAAATAACAGCGAGGGCAATCGACGGAGCGGGACTTTAATGCTGTAGTGGTTTGGGTGCCGTCAAGTGCAGACGGCAAACGATATCGACACGGCTGAGTGGGAGAGACGAGATGGGTGATGGGGTGGCAACAAAGGGTGTCTGCTTGCCTTGCTACCCGCGGGCTGCAGGTGCTTGCGGTGGTGATGGAAAGGTGCGTGTGCTTCGTGGATGGAAACAAAGCTTTTTTCAGTGAGGTCGACGCACCGCTTCTCAGTTACAAACGCACAAACATTACACGTGCGGCCTTCACAATCTAAAACAAAGTGAAGTTCAAAAACACCATACTCTCTTTAAAAGGCGGATTACTTTGTGCGGTACCATACCATTGATATTAGAGCCTGGCTTCAGATCACCATCTCCCAAATCTTCCTCAAGTGCTTTCCAGAGCATTCAGTCGTCATGGGTAGTTTGCTGATCAGCTTTCTACGTGTCTTCTTCTGCTACCTTATCCTCGCTAGAGAAAGTGGGAAGTCAGCAGATCAATGTACAAGCGAGATTCATGCCAGGAAAACGAACGAGGCTGGTTTAAGGAAAGTCACTTTTCTAAACAGGAATCTCCCGACCAAGTTGCGACAGCGTTAGTGGGATGGTGAGAAGTGGGTATCGGTATGGCAGATAGACAGATTTCAAAGCGGCGCAGATCGACGAAAAATAAAAGAAGGCAATGGACCGACGCCTCGGGTCTCTAGAGTGCGGAAATGATATTGCAGGCGGTTTAACATGGGTGAGTAGTCTCTGTTTATTGAGGATCTCTCTTTCCGTTGTTTTCACGCGCGCCTAAAAAATTAATAAGCGCGTCGCGGTTGCGCTTTGTATATTCAAAAAGTGTTGTCATTGGAGTAGGTATCTCTCAGGAAGTTCGAGTTGGGAGCCAAAATAGTATAAGCGGCGCCGTTGCATCTGTTGGAATTATACATTCGGCCGGTCTGTCCATCCGCATGCCACTTGCAGCTACCAAGGAATATCCAGTGTAGTATTCACCAGAATAGGCAACGAAATCGGAGGCCGAAGCGAGCGTGGCGAAGGAGCCGAGAAGAGAGGCGACGGTGTAGAACTTCATGGTGAACTGGGATTAGTGCGCGTTCTGCGTGTTGACAGGGATAGCTGGTTTCTTGGGCTTGAGGACCTCTCGAGTACTTCTCGTATTGATGGCCCATCGCTGTAGAGAATAGGATTTAGGGATTCTAAAAGCTTAATCAACAACACGAGAACTCCAAGGAGCTCGCGGCTGCCGAGCTACCGCGAGGGAAATAGACCATGCAACCATGCACACACTGTCCACCAAGATCATGCGAGCGCACTACACAGGACTGCATGAGTCCCCTGAAAGTGCAGAACATGTAGTACCGGGCTCTTGGGATGGTAGAAAGGCTATGCATATCGTTTGCCAAGATCGAGCAGAAATTCCAAAGCAAGAACAGCACGACACAGGACAATAAATTCAAGGAGCACAACTGCTACAGCTGTCATGACGACAAAAGGGGCTCTGCAGATCGTCTTCGAAGACTGGGTTTGCCATTTGACGAGGACAGGAGAGAACATGCGAGAGGAGGAAGATGAGGGCGAGGGTGTAGTGTAGGCAGGACGGTGGTTAGATGAAGTCAACGCGCTCGTAGGAAGATAGAGAGGCGTAAGGATATGGAGCGAAGGGAGAGAAGGAAACAAACAAAATAGAAAGGAGAGTCTTGCATTTGATCTCCTTCTCTGTCGCCCTATTCTTTGTTGCTCTTCCGAATCCCCTCGCGAATGGAGTACCACTCTCGCTATTTCAAACTGACCCATTGACCTTGACAACGATAGCGACTGCTGGCAGTTGCCTCACTGGTTATATGAAGCACTTTATCGCTCTTAAAAGATATGTAACAGCCTATACTCTTCCCACACAACGACCATAAATTACTCATCATCATCGCTGACCTCCACATCCTCCTCACCTGCAAATAGTTCGTCGTCAATGTTTGAATTCTCCATATCCCTCGTGATCCGTGCCTCCAGCTCCTCCGGTGTCTCCGACTCGTCCATTCTCGTGTACTTCGAGAAATCAAACACGTCGTCGCCATCGTCTTCGTCGTCTGCGCCTGCGATCTCGGGGTTGAAGTCGAACAGTTCCCTTCCGGAGAACTGCAACATCTTTCCAGCCTTGTAGGCAGCCTCCTTGGCCTTGCGCTTCGCAGCCTCCTCTAGTTCCACGCGATCCGCACGCGTTTTCTTCCAGGCCGCAAATGTCTCTGCAGTGACAGCGGTGAGGTTCTTGCCCAACCTGTGGCGTTCTTTCTCTAAAAAGTCTTCGATCGAAATCACCTCTTTGTTGGCCTCAGCTCTGAGCTCAGCCTTGGTCTTCAACACGAAACCAGGCGGCAAAGCGTGGCGGTATTTGCATTGTGTTCCTGTATCATGGGACAAACGCGTCGTGGTGAGAATTTTGAATGCTTGCCGAAGAAACAATCTTAGAGAATCCTGCTGGTGCTCCCATAGTGCTTACCTCCATTTGGACAATCCCAGAACCAACCATACTTTTGGTTCTCAATAGCCTCCAAAAAGAACTTGCACACAATATCGGTTGTTGTCGAGTTGACATTGCCCGTTGATTTCGAGCTGACAACAGTCTCCAACTTTGTCTGATCCCAAGTGTCCATTGTATCTGTACAGAGCAAGTATAAATATAGAGGATGGTTAGTTGCCTTTCCAGGTGCTTGGTGGTCCACAACATGTCCCAAACTTGCAGTAACTACGCACCATTCTTCTTTTCGTCATCGCGGTTATCGGTATACAAGTCTCTCTTGGCAGTCTTGCGCTCAACGTTGGGGTCGTGCGAGAACTTGCACTTGTCTCCTTTCGTACAAGTTCCAGCCTTGAAAAACGCGCAGAGCACGGTCTTTGGGTTAACGCCAAAGGGAACCTTTTGCTGGACCTGAATAGGCTTGAAGAGGTCAACGAGTTCATCCTTCTTGGCCTGCTCAGCACGCTTGCGATCGATAATTGCCTGCTTTTCGCGCTCTTTGTCGAGCTATGTGTTGTCCACGATAATTTGTATTTCCAGTTCGGAAGAGTCGGCAGCGAACCATAATTGTGATTGACAAATTGAGAGAAGGGTCGTGCTGTCAGACAACGACCAATATTTCAGGCCCTCAATTTTCATCACTTTTTTATTTCCACGTATGTTAATAAATAGTTGTGATGGTGTTACCATGTCCTTCCTGGATTGACCAGCCTGGGCAGCCTGGTTCTTGACGGTCTCGACATATTTTGAGACTTTTGAAGACCTGTTCTTGTTCTTCAGACCAAAGGTCTTGTCCTCGACAAGCTTTTTTTTGTCCTTTTGCTGCTGTTTTGGAGGCATGGTGAGATGGAACGGCCGCTGTACGTGTGGTATGTGCGTTGTCTGCAATGGTGCAGTGATGGATGGATTGGAGGAGGTGTTTTTTTTTTTTGCAATCATGAACCCACTGGACCAGGATGTGCAGTGTGGCGCAGTCTAGATCGCGAAGGAATCAACAAATGATGTCAAACAGTCACGAGAAAATAAGCCTGCAAGTTCCTGAGGACCCACATCTCTGCAGAATCTGGTGGTCGGGTGAGCCTGGAGCACCTTGTTGGTGTCAAGATCGTTTCCGAGCGTCCGTACACGCAATTGACCACACAGTAAAGCATCAACACTATCATTAGTCCTTTTCTGGATTGAGCCGCGTTCTGCACAAAAAAAAAAAAGGATACTATTGGTTCTAGCCGCCTAGGCACCTCCACATTCAAAGCAGGGAGCAGATCCATCAATCGCCTAGTTTTTTTTTTCATATCAACTCTGTTCAAAAGGAACGAAATAATGAGATAATGGGATTGCCTGCGCAGACATGGTCTGTGCATGGTGAGCGCTAGGCCAATGGTAGCAAACCATGTGGCAATGACATCTCACATCGATTCATTCATCACTCCCATCTTCAACTTCACCATCTTCAACTTCACCATCTTCAACTTCGTTCTATTCTTTTCTGCGATACAAAATATGACGCGAGCACTCGACTTGCTCGAGATCAAGCAAGCTGTCGGCTGCTTCCTGTCCACAAAGGACCTTTTCTCCTGCTGCGCAGTCTCCTCGGACTGGTACGCCGCCTTCTATCCTTTTCTCTTTCACACCGTCTCTCTTGGTCCCATCACCCCAACCCCCTCGGGCAAGTCCATCGACCGCAACAGGTACCAAATTCGCCACTTGGACCTCGAGAGTGAACTTCCTCTCGAACTCCTTGCGGTGCTGGCTGAAAAGCCATGTCCACGCCTCATCTCACTATGCTATCGTCAGGTGTGTTTTGTACGACCTGACAAGTACTCGCCAGCACTGCCACAGCTACAGCACGCTATCTTGAATTCAGGAAGCCAGAACCAAGAGAGATTACAGGACCAGGATGAGGAAAAGGACCTTGCAACGACAGCCAACAACCAGCGCGTGATGGAATCCTGGCTAAAATGGAGCCAGATCCCGAAACTGATCCGAATCAATCACACCAGCCTCCGGTCGCTCGACTTTTGGAGGTTCTACCATCTCTCAGAACCAATATGGAATTCCGTTGGGACATGTTCACGTTTGGAACACCTCACACTTGAGTCTGTAAAGATTCTTCAGGACACATTTGTGCCGTTTTGGTCCGCGTGCCTTAAGATCAAGACCGTGTACTTGACCAACGTTCAACTTCCGTACTGGCGCCATATACTTTCAGAGGCGCAAGCTCTACGCCAGGGCTGGGATCTTCAGCAGCAGCAGAATGATAGCGAACAACGTAGAGAGGGGCAGAAAAAGGCTGGAGGCAACGACAAAGACCAAGAAGAACAGGACGCATGGGAGCGATTTAGTGGTATTCGAGTTGAGAGTCGACTTGAAGAATTGTCGGTTAATAATATCCGGAACATGGATCCCACCCATCAGGTCAAAATCTTCAAATTTTGCCCCGGCTTTAAATCGCTAACCTGGAATGACAGCAACATCTCCCACACTGCAAAGGCAGATTTTTGTGAGGCGGCAGGGAAGGAGGGTCTGTGGAGGAAGCTTGAGTCTGTCAACATGTCAGCCAAGGGCCTAGGCGACGCATCTATCGCATCGCTATTGACATCCATGAAGCAGCCGAACAGGATATGTTTAAACGAGTCTCAATTTGGGATAAACGCGTTTTCGGCACTGAGGGGTCATTCGCAATTTGATGGACTTCGAGAGCTGGAGTTGGAGTTGTGTGAAGAGTTTTCGGGACGGATGACCTGTGTCATTTTGGAGTCATGTCCCGTGCTGGAGAAGTTTGTGGCAGGGAGAGTGCACTACAAGGATTTGTTTGCACGAATAGATGTCAAGCTGGAGGACGGTGGAGACAGACTACAGCGATGGGTATGTTCAAGGCTGAAGCTGCTGCAGATCGAGTTCGACCTGGAGGACAGGGACGACACTTCTAGCGCGTTGTTGATACCACAGCTGGAACCTTCCTCTGCCAATGATATTCCGACTGAGCCGTCGCCCAGTGTTCTGCTCGATCGATCGAGGACCATCCTAGAGCAACTCGCACAGCTCAGCGGTTTGGAAGTTCTGTATGTTCGCAGCCATAAATCCAGCGACAAGTGTCCGCCCCCGAAGCATGGACTCAAGTTTCAACTAGCAGCGGGTCTCGAGAACTTATCTGCACTTACGCATTTGATGGAGCTCGCATTCAGAAACGAGCAGGATATGGCCATGGATGATGTTCAATGGATGATTACCAACATGTCTAGTTTGCGATCCATTTGTGGGCGCCTCCATCCAACGATTGAGACTAGCGAGGAACTAGGATGCGTGTTTAGGTCACAGGGATGGGCAGCTTGGTGTTAGCTAGCGCTTTGGTGCTTTCGCTGCAACCTCATCTAGATAAAGGACTTTATTATCATCTGTAATAGGGTTGACCCGGCTTTAATCTTCCAACGAGTCTTTATACATTTTCCTCCGCGCTTCCAACTGTCGACGCTCCATAATCGTCAGAAGTCTACCCATCTGACCTTCTGACTGCTTCTGACATTGTAATCGCTCCGCCTTTTCGACATTCAACATTTCTGGATCTTTTCCCATATCGCTGCCACCCTTGGTGATGCCATTGGCGTCTAGAGTGTTGCTGTTATCAGCAAGTTCGCCGTTGCTGCTCGCACTCTGATTTCGCATCTCGTCTTCCTCCAACACGATATCCCAAAGTCGTTCCGCCCTCTCGTGATCCCCTGCGTGATGCAGTCCTGCGACAAGAGTCGAGTACGTCTTGAAGTTGGGCTCGATCCGGTATTGGTCTGTCATCTCCTTGAAAAAAAGCGTAGTCCTGTCCATCTGGCCCAACTGCCCAAATCCACTTATCAGCGATGTAAGAGTGACCACGTCTGGGACTGGAGGGGAGTTAGATGACGATACAGTTGCTTCTGATAAGACCGGTGACGGGCCAGCGGGATCTTGAACATGTGAATGATCCTTGCTCTTCGATTCTGTTCTGGGGGCCAGGGAGACTGTTTGTGGGCGCGAAAGAGAGGCAGTGGAAACGAATGACGGTATTGACCGCCGTGGTTTTGAAGGAGACTTATCAAAACGCATGCTGCTGCTTCCCGATATGGCACTATCAGTCGCCCATCTATCACCCATGGCAACATTAAACACTGGCGATTTTCTTGCGGGGCCTTCCATACTGCGAAAAACCTGCACTGCAGCTGTCAGGTCACCTCGTGAAATATGATACAGAATGTTGGTGTTGAACGTGACCGTGTCTGCTGAAATTCCATCCAACTCCATATCCTGAAAGCACTGCCCAATCGAGTCAATATCCTTACTCTCGACAGCATGCTGCAGTAGTGCGTGAAGCATCGTGTTGTACGTGTAAATGTCGCGATTGGCGCGGATATGACGACGTGGCGAGAGCCGTTCTTGTACTTGCTCTTGATGTTCCCGCTGCTGTCCCTGTCGCCGCTTCTTAGGCTGCTCCGCGTGTTCATCGGACAAATCTTCCTCATTCTGAGACTGGTTGTCAAGGCTCTCAAGCACGATAGGTTCATTCTCGTTCTCTTGGATTTGTTCCGCCTGGCGTATCCTTCTCTGAGCTCCTGTCCGGCTTTTCCTGATAAACCCGCCATCAAGTGTACCAGCCATGCCATCGTAAATCTTCTTCATGGTCGTCAGATCCTTGTGCTTCTCATAGTATGCCAAGAGAGTGTTGTTCGTCACCAGATCGGGTTCCAGTCGCAGCGGATTGTATCTTCTGAAAGCCGACTTCCACGCTGGAGCATTGGGGACTTTGTACTGTGTCATCTCCAGATACAGCTTGACAAGGACATTCAAGGTCATTATGCTGGGCTTGATATCTTGTTCCTCCATCACCAACACGTATTTTTCAATCTCCTCTGGATTGGCGACCGCGATGGTCCTGGCTGTTGGGCGAGATGATGACACGTTATGATCATCACCAATAACGTCATTTCCATCCTCTAATTTATCAAACATCGCCTGTGCGCCCGATTCTCGGCGATTCCTTTCACGTCTGGGACGCTGGCTTCGCCAACTTCTCGTGTCCGCCATGGAAGCCGCCACAACGATATCGAATCCAAAATCCTTGACGGAATACGAGTTGAGGATCATCGTGAAAGTGGAAGCCCGGTACTTTTGCCCTGCCTCCAGTCCACGGTCAAAGACAGCTCTCGCAAGTTCGTACAGCTCACACTCACAAGCGCCGCGAATAAATGAATCCATCAACATGACTGGCATCATCAGTGGTCGATTTCGTGTATTCTCATTAGTCGAAGCCGATGTGAGAGACTCTTGGTATAGCTCCTCCTGCCTCAGTAGCATATTCCCAATTCGCTCCAACTGAAGACCATCCCCACGGCTCACTGCGACACGAACAAAACTTTCAAGGAGTCGCCCTGGCATACTGATTCCACGCTCATTCAAAATCTCATATAGTTCCAGCGCTCGCTTTTCGTAATACGTACGAAATAGGCTTTCGATCATTGTGTGCGACAGAATCTCTGCATCCGACCCCATTTGTCCCGGTCCACTGTTCGAGGTCTCATGAAGTCTTGCCCTGTCGATCTGCTCCAAAAACAGAGACTGATCCTGTCTCCAGAATACCTCCAACATTGCGTACGCCATAGTTCGTTGCCACTCCTGTATATCTGCCATATATATATGTTTCAGATGAAGATTGGAGTACCGAATCAGGGTCGCCATTGACTCCCAGAACTGTTGCTGGCTGGCTGAGAAATCCTGGACCATCATGAGAATAAACGAAAAGTCCTCCGCAGTGAAGTTTCTGTACTGCTCTTGGCATATTTTGACAACTCTATCCGTCATCATCGATATGTCATGAACCGGCTGTTGCCGGCAGAGTTCGAGAAGATCCGGGTGCACTGGCGTAGTCATGGGACTGTCGGGCGAGGGAGTTGCAGAGGAAATTAGCGCTGCGGATGAGTCTCTCCACCATGGCAAGTGAATGATCCTGTGAGACCTCCTACGTATTTTGTGTTCCGTGGTGCCGTAGTAGGGTGTTGCTGGTGGCGGTGGCCCTGACTTAGACTTGAATTTGGTTGCTGTAGTCGATGGCGCGTGAGCCGGGACTTCAGCCGCGCAGGAGGAATGGAATTGCCTCCTCGATATCTCTGCAGATTTGATATAAATGTATTGATTCGTGATGTCAGCTTTGGATTGTTCCTGAAAAATTGTAAACTGTATATTCTGTATATTAGCTGTAATGCCTTACTTGATCTAGTGCATTTTATTGCTGAAATTGGTAATGGCGACAGTACAGGCCGCTGGGAAGGGTATCGATGCATAAAAAGTAACCGATGGAGGATAGATAGCGTCTCATGGGGCTTGGTTGTAGAGGCAGTAAACCTAATGGATTTAGCGGCATGTTTACAAACAGGGATGCTCCTGGTGGTTGACAAACAACAAGCGTCGAAGACAACTCGCGAGGATGATATCGGGAAGATTATCTGCCGTCCTGAGGAGCTGGATCGTGTCCCAAAAGCGGAGGCCATCGAATTGTTGAGTAGGCGGATTAGTGGCAATCCCCGATCCGAATAGATTCTTGGTCTTGGAGGCAACGACCAGAAGTGACTGGCTGGCAGATCGGTTCTGCTGAGCTGCGAGTGAGGGTAAGATGGAGTCAACGATCCGTTAACTAGCAATCGGATTCCGACGCGAGAGAGGGAGATGGAGGGTAAAAGACGTGATCTTACCTCGCGGCGATCGTTGATCAGATCTGATCACATCAGATCAGATCTGTATCGGTTCAGTCATCGGTCACAGTAACGATGTTGGCCGTGCGTCTGGGAGTCTTCCATGCGTGATGTGCGTGTGATCCGAAAAAGGAAATTGTGGTAGAGCACAGTTGTGCAGGGAACGCGTGTCTGGTGCCCAAGGGCCAAGGCAAGAGCCCGTCGCACGTGTCGGCAACCATGACCGACATCGCACCAGCAGCCTGCCTGCCGAGCGCTAATACTTGAAAGAATCTCTTCCGCAGACGTGGTGCATCGACAGTGACTGAGAAATGCCACCTGAGGACGAACGATATGGTTTGTTAATTGGAGTCACCTCCCTTTTTGAATGTTGGGCAACGCATGACCATGGTCGGTTAATTGTTCATTCTTGTGTCCCTGACTCGCTCTGCTCCTTCGGTCTTGGCGGATGTATCCTCCATCCACACGTTTCTTCAGTCCCACCCAGCCAATTGCATCCACACCCCTTATACCATATTTTTTATTCCTCTTTCGCATCTTGTTTTCACACTTATTCTCACACCACGACTTGATTGATTCCGCTGCCCTCTCGACAGCGCCAAGACCTAGACCATGAGTACCCTTACGAGCTTCGATGCGCTCCACGAGCCACCACCCCAGCCAGAAGACCCGCCAGAGAACGTCCTCTCCAAATTATTCCAGCGTGTCAAAAGCACTCTTTCAACACAGGGGGGTCCGTCTAACACTTTTGTTGCGAGCACTAGTACTTCAAGTCAAGGCGGAGCCACTGGGGCCGGTATGGACAGTCATACTGCAGGAAATAACTCGAGTAGCGCCTCCAGCTATCCACCACCCATTGTCGTTTCATCTACTGATCCGTCAATTGGATCCTGGACAGCTGCTTCAGATGGCGACAACAGCAACAATAACACCGATAACAATGGTATCAACGCAAGAAATGGCAGCAGCAGCAGTAGCACCTCAAGCATGAAATCCGGAACACAATCGGGATTGTCACTCCCTATGACTGTCGAGGACAATAGCAACAGTAACAATAACGATCGGACCATCATCGCGAAGCGACATCATTATTACGGTTCAACGAGCGCACCCAAGAGAGCGTCCTCACTCTTTAAAGTGAGCACAATGGATCACAGCATCGTCCAAGACGATGACACAGCCTCCCTTGCCTCTCTTGCCCCACCTGTTGTATCACTCAGCCCTGTGTTTGGGGGCCAGCAAACCCTGAACGATGGGTCGTTGAACGTTTCGCCTGGCGCCTTATCGGCTGGAGCCCCGGACAATAGAGTAGTAGATCACACAAGGCTCAGCACAGGTAAACGTGCCAAAGCATCATATACATGACAGATAGCAGCGCACTTGGGATTTGTGATCATTTAGAAGGGATATACTAAGGCAGCAAGTTATATATCGCGCTGTGCGTAGGCGATAGCTCTGTCGCAAGAGATTACATGCACCAGACTCTCGGTGCAAGGGAGCCATCTGGCGATTCAGATGCAAGGTCGATAAGGAGTTTCAGCTCAGGGCATCAAAAGGGTAACTCGCTTACCAAGCTTATTCGCCGAGTCAGAGGAGAAGGCGTAAGTAAGGAATACTGGATGACGGACGAAAACGCAAAGGAGTGCTACGGATGCAGCGCATCGTTCTTTGTTTTCCGGAGAAAGCACCATTGTCGCATCTGTGGTACGTTATTTTTTTTTATTTTTATTTTTTTCGGAATTGACATTTCGAGAAGTCTTCAAGTCACTAGAATGCAAGCTAACACCTTGTTTCCATTGCATTAAATGAATTATATGTCCATACAGGACACATTTTCTGCTCAAAATGTGCGTCAAAGATCATTCCTGGGATCAAACTTGGCTATGAGGGCTCTCTGCGCGTGTGCAACTACTGCCTAGATGTCATGCAGCAGTATGAAGAACAAGAGAGTGGAATTGGTGAATACTCTGCAGGTACATCTTGGTCCACTCCTGCACCCTCTATTGCACACAGTCAATTCACGCAGCCAATGCCAATATCCCCGGGCTTACACTTAGCCCAAAACGATGGCACTCCCCTGGACGGTATCAGAAAGTTCCTCCACGCAGGATCAAACTTGTTTCTGGCAAGATCACGATCAAATACTACGACAGCGGAGCAAATTGAAGGGAACATAGCCCCGTTTCGGAGATCACTAGCACTTGAAGATGGTGGTATGCATGACTCGATACTTGATCCCGAGATAGCACCATTCATGGGCGAGGAAGATGACGATGGTCGAGATGACCTCTGGCCTACGAATTCGCCGAATGCCATGGGATTTGTCACTCTCAACGAACCAGAAGACGATTACAACAGCGACGATGATGATGTGCCAGACTATGGACCAAGGGAGAAGGTTCTCATCCGCACAGCCAGGGCGGATGAAATCCGGGATATGTTTGCTAAAGACCGTTCATTACCCATCAGTCGTCGTATCAGCATGAATGGGACTCGACCCAGTCGTAACCTCAGCATCAGTCTCAAGACCCGCGGGCTCCTACGATCGGAGGGATCAGAATCCGCAAGATCACCGTTGGATGTCAGACCAGCTTCACCATTTCTGGGCCCAAACTCACAAGCACTGCTTCATACGGGTCGACACTCCAGAGCAGCGTCCATGGCTGCCAGCGCCGTGGAGCTGAACAGCGCTTCCTTACAGCACATGCGTCGATTGCTGCGCCAGCTCTTGAGGCGATTCGAGATCGATAACGGCGATGGATGGGAGGAGGTTATTATGAAACTTGTCCTTAAAGTCTCGAACAGCATTCAGATTAACGTCATGGACGTGATGGACGTGGTCAAGATCAAGAAGATTCCCGGAGGTACTGCCCAGGATACCCTTTACATCAACGGAGTTGTCTTCACGAAGAACCTGGCGCACAAGCAGATGAGCCGAACGCTTCAGAATCCCAGAATCTTGATCTTGAGGTTCGCCTTGGAATATCAGCGTATCGAGAATCATTTCATTTCTTTGGAGCCCATTGTGAATCAGGAGAAGGAGTACTTGCAACATCTTGTGGCACGAATCGTTGCATTGAGTCCACACATCATTGTCGTGGAGAAGACTGTCTCTCGACTGGCTCTGGAATTACTGCTGAAGAACAACGTCGCTGTGGCGTACAATGTTAAGCCCGAAGTAACAGAAGCGATCGCATATTCAACAGGGGCAGAAATCATATTGTCTTTCGACAAACTGGTCAAGGAGCCTCAATTGGGCACATGCGGGTCATTCGAGGTCAAGACCTTTGTTCATGAGTTGATCCCGAACAAAAGGAAGAGTTACATGTTCTTCCAGGATTGCCCCGGGAACCACTTTTGCTCGTTGGTACTTCGCGGTGGATCCTTGGAGATGCTGAACCGGATTAAGAAGGTTATTCAGTTGATGGTCTGGGTATCGTACAATCTTAAACTGGAGACCTCGCTCATGAACGACCAATTCGCGATGACTTCGGCAGTGCTTGAATCGCAGCTCATCGAGGAAGAAACGGTCAAAATCTCCTCAGATCCAGACATCAGTCGGCTTCAAGAGTCACTCGTTCCCTACAAGCAAACAATTCTTTCTGCCTCGCCCTTTGTCAAGTTCAATCCTCCGTTTTTGCTGATGAAAATGATTGAGGATGCGGAGAAGTTGAAGGCGATTGAGCGGTCAACGACCCCTACGGCACTCCGGGATATCGGCAACGCGAAGATTTTGTTCGCCGCAGCAAGCGCTAACGCCATCATCAACAAATCGTCGACAGGCAGATCACAGGACAGTGGCTTCGTCGAAGGAGCGTATATCGACATCTCGAACGATTTCCAGGCAAAGAACAAGGCTTGGGACGACTTTCAGGCAAAGAACAAAAAGAACAAACCTTGGGACGACTTCCAGGCAAAGAACAAAGCTTGGGATGACTTTCTCAGCAGCAACATCGGACCGCCGCACATTGCGCCGTTCTCATACCAGAATCTCGTATTCCTGTCTTCGAATGTTTGCATGACGACGAAGACGACCTGCTTCGGACCCGCCATTCGCCTGATTCAGTATTATACTCCGGAGACCGATGTCACGCTCGCCAAGTACCTAGAACAGATCTGCTGGAACTCGAATCTTATTTGCCTGTCTGCAGCCTGCGATAGACCTTTCCAAGATCATCAGCAGATATATGCCCATGCCGATGCTAAGATCATTATTACTGTAGAACAGTGGGACTCCCCAACAACGCTGAAAAAGGACTCGATTATGATGTGGAGCTGTTGCAAGAGCTGTCTCGCCGAGACGCCTAAAGTTTACATTGCGGATGACACCAAGAATTACTCCTTTGGCAAATTCCTGGAGCTGGTCTTTTACCAGAGGAACTTGACCTGCCGCGCTAACATTTGCGAGCACGACATCAACCGCAATCACATCCGCTACTTCGGACTCGACACTCAGAGGGTCAAAATTGAGAGAATACCGATCCGGTTATTTGACATCAATTTTCCGCCGATGCTCGTTCGCTGCAAGCCCGAGTTCTATGCACGCACCAAGAACCAAGACCTTGATGCTGTTCGATCCCTGATCACCCGCTACTGGGATTCGGTCATGGAGCGTATCAAGAACTGCATTTTCGATGTGGTTCAGCCCTCCAAGATCGAAGCCGCCAAGCAGGAACTGTTAGAAATGTCGCGGAACGTAGTTGTGGAGAAGAAATGGATACTACAGTTGCTTCAGCAGACATATCTCAACAGCTCACCCACAGATACGTTGGCTCTGAACATGGTGCGAATCAAGCTGTATGAAAAGGCGGTGGCATGGAACAAGACGTTCGGGGACTTCGCACGGGAGTACTTCAATCCAGAGCGCGATTTTAGGAGAAGCACGACGTCTCAGCTTCGGAGATTGTTTGACGAGAAGGAGTTCCCTGTCGCGTCAGATCGTGCACACCATGCTAGTTTGATGAACGACTTGCCTATGACGCTAGATGCGAGTAATGTCAGCGAGTCAACCGAGGATTACAACGACCTGGCCCCCTCAGATCTGCCATACCTCGGCAGTTCACCAACGCTTAAGATGGCAAAGTCGAAGATTGAGGAGGCGGACGTAGCAGCACTAGAGAGCGCCATCGAAACTGCCACTTCCCAGATCGCCTTCCCATTCATGGAGCCAAAGGTCACTCGCAGGTTATCCATGAACTTGATGCAGGAGTTCAGACCAAAACTCACGCAGGCGCTCACCTCAGATTCCATCCTGACCATTACAGACGAGGACATCGCGGAGAAGACAAAGGCAAAGGAAGTGGCCCCCGTACCTGTTTTACCCCGAACCCCCCTCCCTGTGTCATCACGAAACACCACTAGAGTGTCTAGCCGTCTGTCAATGGTGTCGCTGCCGACGTTTGATCCTACAACACTCTTACAACCGGATTGCAAAGAAAACCATCAGTCCAGGACCGGTCCTGGTGCAGCACAGACACACTCTGGAACTTTGTTGCCTTCGGGCACTAAGCACTTAGGCGAAAGATTCGTAATTCCTCTAGATCGCACCCCCACTTCTGAGAAACCGGCATTTGTGTCCTCTACGTCGTCAGGAAAGAACCCATTCTTTTATAATAAGCCTCGACCAAGGCGACCCACAGAGACAGGCTCCTCGTCATCTGCCTTGAACACTATCGGTCATCCACTGTCAAATCTTCCGGCACATCATGAGCGAGCGAACCCAGGCATCAACAGTCACACCTCGACAAACCTCAGCAACCGACGGTCAGTCTACCTTGCTCGTGCGCAGGCCACTTCTGGCGGTAGTAGCAACGGCGGAATTCCTATTCCTGCGAACAGCTCAGCTGGGTCCGTGGAATCGGGCAGGACCGTGGTCGGGAATAGGAGCAGATCCTTGACGCAACCTATCCCAGGCCCCAATGGAAATGCGAGATCACGGTACATGAATGCGCTATCGAACCGCAACCCGAGACAAGCAGAAACCAAACAACCCACGATTGAGGTCTTTTCGAGCGTCAAGGAGGCTGCCAAGGAAGAATCTGAGGATGAAGACGACTATCAGTCAGAAGGCGAAGGTGATGAGCCCTACCAGCCCAGTCGCGGCTACACCTTTTCGTTAATACAAACAGATGCCATGGATGAAGCGCTCGGAAGCGAGGATCCATTGGCTATAGAGACAACGAATAATCTCCGAGGTAACAACGGAGGAATAGCCGGAGCAGGGACTGGAGCTTCTCAAGTCAATAATGGAGATGACAACATGTTCCTGGATCCAGTGATGATGATGTTCCTGGGAGACGACGATTACTCTACAGATCAGCAGCAGAACTTGAGCACGAATGGCGCGAGCGGCGCCTCGGTCGTAGGATCGCCACCCGTCAAGACTTCATCGATGAATATGACCGTCACAGGAACGTTAAGTGCAGCATTGGCAGCAGCATCGAAGCTGCCACAGCTTAGCGAAGTGGCAGAGGGCGTCGAGCGTGGATCGTTGATCAAGACTCTATCAAACTTTTGGCAAGACAGAAACTCGCCCAACTTTACGGCCCTGGATTATCCCATGTAAGCAGCAAGGCAATTCGCTATTCAGTTGGAGGTGGAAAATGAGGTTTGAAAAGTGTATTTTGGTTGCCTATTGAACTTTGTTTTAATATCTTAGGCTACCATTTGAGCACGTCTTCTCGTACTCTCAGATCATTGTGCGCGAGGACGAGCCCAGTTCGATCATCGCCTTGACGCTCAGTTCACCACAGTATGTCGAGAAGCTGAAGGGTATCTTTAGAGGCGACGGTGTCGATGGCGACAGCAATAACAACAATTCGACCGCTCCGATGTCGACCTCTGGAAGGGCCACACCTGCAGAGGAGAACGCAGTTGCCTCGTACGATGGCAACGGGAACAACCTACCTTCATCGTCTGCGTCGCCCACCGAGGGTATATATGATGATATCCAGGTGTTGGATGACTCGCTTCTATCCGAACCTGGCACGCACATGAAGTTCCGTAAGTGCTCTGCTCATTCGTGTTTCTTGTGACGATAACGAAAGGATACCAGATCAATTTGGTCATTCTAATCGCTGTTCCGACTGTATAAT
Organism: Dissophora ornata; assembly: GCA_025201705.1. Lineage (NCBI taxonomy): Eukaryota > Fungi > Mortierellomycota > Mortierellomycetes > Mortierellales > Mortierellaceae > Dissophora > Dissophora ornata. The sequence continues at coordinate 52,867 of MU616571.1, forward strand.
AGCGTTCCTGGATGGATCGACAATGTTGTACTGCAAGATATTCTACATGGAACAATTCCATGCACTTCGCAAGGCCGCTGGGTGCGAGTACTCTTATATTCAGTCTCTGGCTCGTTGTATGAAATGGGATGCCACTGGCGGTAAATCTGGATCATCGTTTTTGAAGACAAGAGACGATCGCTTTATCATGAAGCAGCTCTCCAAAGTTGAACTGGAGGCGTTTATCAAATTTGCGCCGCATTATTTCCAGTACATGCAAAATGCAATATACCACAAGGTAAGCGAGATGGAGAGAATGACGAAGAAACATCCTCCTCCTCCTCCAGGTGAGAATAATAGGACTAAACTGAGCCCCATATGCTACATCAATATACGCATGTCATAGCGGCCGACTGTGCTGGCCAAGATTTTCGGATTCTATCGCGTCGGCTACAAACATGGTGCTTTAGGCCGGTCTATGAACATGGACGTGCTAATCATGGAAAATTTGTTTTACGACCGCAAGAACCTTCAAGTTTACGACCTCAAAGGATCCCGACGCAACCGATACGTTCATCGCAGCGGCAGGGAAAACGAAGTTCTTTTGGACGAGAACTTTATCGAATTCATGTCCGAGTCTCCCTTCTTCATCCGAGAGCATGCTAAACTTCAGCTCTCAGAATCTCTCGCACATGATTCGCAGTTTCTGCAACGGTTTAATATCATGGACTACTCGCTGCTGGTTGCCGTCGCAGATGAGCAACAGGAGTTGTTAGTCGGTATCGTCGATTTTATTCGGCCATTTACTTGGGACAAAAAGTTGGAATCCTGGGTCAAAGATGCTGTTGGTTCGCGTGAACCGACTATTGTCTCGCCCGCGCAGTACAGAAAGCGCTTCCGCTCAGCAATGAATCGACATTTGGACATGGTGCCGGATCGTTGGTTTGATATCGAGTCGTTCTTTTCGGCAACTGAGCACCGATCGATTGGGCGGTCTCATCACCAGCATCATATTCAAGAAGCAGCCAAGGAGCATGAACAAGAGTGGCTGCAGCACCAGCAAATACTCCTGGAGCAAGAGCAGAGGAAGGGGCAGCTGCAGTTGCATCAACATCGCACTAAGCAAGGCACCAGCAACGGCCAGCAAGGAAATAATTCGACGTCGCAACATCATCATCGCTACCACCACCATCATCACCATCACCATCATCATCCACGAAATAGCACGAGCCTTCAGACTGGAGACGAGTACGGATCTATCGGAGGCAATCTTTCGAGGCCTACAAGTACACTCATATTGTCGCGCATACCTAGTTCCAACACGGAGTAAAAAGACGTTACTCAGAGGAAACTTAAGAGAGATCAATGGATAGAAAGTAATAAATGTAAATAGACATTTCCCACTCCTCAATTACACCTACCTCATGGAAAGACCATTCCGATCAGTATGAATCAAATGGCACATATAGAATTCAAGCGCGTCTTCGATTCAGGACGGAATGACCGCATACTCTTGAGGGCAGCATGCAAAAGACACTTTAAATCTATTTGTACTCCGGCCCGTATTTGCCAACTGAGCCGAGACAGGGGCTTTTTTTTCAATTGGCTGGGCTAACGGATAGTAAAATGGCCTGCTTCCTACGGCTTTTGGAGTTTCAGGCCCCGCCAACTCATCCACGAAGGCCAACTTAATAAAAAAAATCAAGTCCCATGTCAGTCGACTAACAAAAGCAACCGCGACCAACTTATCTCCTTCGTTTAGTCGGCCGGAGAATCAGTCGACCGGAAACTCGCGTAGGGCGCTAGGTCAAAAGACACCGATGGTACTGGAAGCGCGAAGCGGAGGAGGCTCGACGAATAAATAAAAACATGTAGTATGCTTTTCCTCCAAAATATGATCCCAAACTGTTTGGCCCGTGCGCAGTTTATACCATTAATGAGGCGCCTTTGATGGCGCAACAAACCATGAGCGGCACCCACAGCCAACCCACCGCACGCTTATGCGTATGTGTGTTGAAGTAAGACATGAATACAGCGGTGTGATTTCTAAAGAATTTTGCGGTTGTGGGAATCGGAGATTGTCATCGCAAACGCTCCAGGTGCGGCCTTACCCATTGGAGGAAGGTGGGTCATAAAATATTTACTTTCATTGCGATTGTATAGGCTCTCTATGCCGCTACTTTGCTGTCCCCAACGCCCCGCGCTGTCTTAGGAGCATCTCATTCACATGAGTTAAGCCGTGAACGTCTTGGATAGACGAACCACTGACTGCTAGAACCTCGTGTGAAGAACTCCAATATAAGGACGCCTTATGTCCACCTTCTTGTTTGATGATCCGCCACCGCCGCACTGACTTATCGCGACTGCCGGTCAACAAATAGACGCCGTTAAAATCCTCTTGCCACGCAACACTAGTCACTGAACCCTCACAACATTTCAATATCATCTCGCATCGACCATCACTCACGTCCCACAGCCGGACTTTCTTGTCAGACCCACCAGAAGCGACTTGACTCCCGCTTGGCGAATATGCGACTGCACGAACCCAGCCGACATGACCGCTTAAGGTGTGGAGGCAAGTACCGGTATCAACGTCCCATAGCCGCAGCTTCATATCATCACCGCCAGCGATGACCTGAGCCCCGTTCAGCGAATACGCGACGGCACGAACTGCGCCACTGCTGCCATTCAAGATGTGGAGACAAGTACCGACTTCAACGTCCCATAGACGTACTGTCCCGTCAGTACTTCCAGAGGCGATCCGATTCCCCTGTGGCGAATAGGCGACGGCATGGACCATGCGACTATGACCATTTAAAATGTGGAGGCCTGTCCTTGTTCCTACATCCCACACCCAGACTGTTATATCATCACTGCCTGAAGCGATCCGATCCCCTTTCGGCGAATACGCGACGCAATTAACGCCGCCGCCGTGGCCATTTAGGGTGCCGAGGCAAGTTCCGGCTTCAACATTCCACAGCTTTACTGTCCAGTCCCTACTGCCAGTGGCAATCTGACCCCCTTTCGGTGAATACACGACGGCGCGAACCCAGTCTCTGTGGCCGCGTAGGGTGTGGTCGCAAGTCCCAGTTTCAATATCCCACAGTCGCACTGTCCTGTCATCACTACCAGAGGCTATTTGATCCCCTTTTGGCGAATTCGCAAGGCAATTGACATCGCCGCCATGGCCACCTACAGTGTGACGGTAAATACTGCTTTCCACATCCCAAAGTCGCACTTTCGAGTCGTCACTACCAGAGGCAATATGATATCCTTTCGGCGAATACGCGACACAATTAATGCTATCTACATGACCGCTGAAGGTATGGAGGCATTTGCCGGTTTCAACATCCCACATCCGTACCGTCTCGTCATAACCGCCTGTGGCGATCTGATCTCCCTTCGGCGAATACACGGTGGCAAGAACCCAACCCTTATGATCACTTATGGTACGGAGGCAAGTCCCAGTTTCAGTTTCCCACAGCCGCACTGTGCTATCATCGCTGCCAGAAGCGATCTGATCACTTTTTGGCGAATACGCGACGCAATTAACACTGTCGCCATGCCCGTCCATGATGCGGAGGCAAGTCCCTGTTTCGATGTCCCACAGACGCACTGTCCAGTCAGAACTGCCAGAGGCGATCTGATCCCTTTTTGGAGAAAACGCAATGGCATGGACTGAGCCGCTGTGGCCGTTTATGGTGCGGAGGCAAGTACCGGTTTCAATATCCCATAGCCGCACTGTCCCGTCAGAACTACCAGAGGCGGTCCGGTCCCCTTTAGGCGAGTAGGCAACAGCACGGACTAGGCGGCTATGGCCGTTTAAGGTGCGGATGCAAGTGCCGGTTTCAACATTCCATAGCCGCACTGCCTTGTCGTAACTGCCAGAGACGATCCGATCCCCCTTCGGCGAATAAGCGACACTACTAACCCGACCGCTATGCCCTCTTAAAGTCTGGATAATTTTCCAATTCGGTGTTTCACGTATGCTAATGTTGCCACTCTCAAGACCGGCGGCAAAAGTTTGACCATCTGGCGAATATACGCAGGAATAGACCCTGGTAGCTTCTGGGAGAAGTGGCAATTCTCCGAATTGTACCCCCGTCATCATCGCGCCGCTTAAATTAGCTTCCCGCAACCAAATGCACCTAAAATTAGTCTTTCGAAGGTCGGCGCCTTGCAATTGAGCGGAATCGAATACACCGTAGCTCAAATCCGCCCCTGGAATCTGAATGCCCTGTAAATCAGACCCATTGAATTGCACTCCAGCCTTGATTAATATCGTAATCGCATTGGATGCTGCCTTGGATGCTGCCTTGTCAGTTTTCGAATACTCAATGACCTCGAGTAACTGTTGCTTAAAGAGTCTTTCTTGCTGAACACGCTCCGATAGAAATTGCAAAATAGATGGCTCGCCTACGAAATTTTTCCGCGCCAAAACCGTGTCGAGAATAGGTGGTGTAGCGGTGACGACTTCCTCTTCTGCCTCGCCTTGACTCTCAAAGCTCATAACGGAACTCATGCTCCCTCGACGGATTAAAGTTGCTGTCTGCTCCATGCAGGCCTCGTTCAGCCGCGGTTCATATACCGCCCGGGCAACGCAATACTCCAGAAGCGATTTGTGCGCAAACCAGTATTGATTGCCGATGCAGGATAGGGGGATAGCTTCTAGAAGCAACTGGTTTTCAGGGCTCCTGGCAAAGAATCGAGTTTTCCACGTCCCATTGTCGATAGAGCGTCTGTACTCTACCAACGGTTTTCCTGAATGCTTTTCGTAAATCGCTGTCGCCAAGTCTTTTAAAAATGTAATACAGTGATATGTAAAGCCCTCCCTTTTCAAGGATTCAAATGCGCTGCGTTCTGGATCCGACAGAGTCTTTTCCGAGAGCCTATTTTTGCCACGCTTTAACCACCGTTCCACAAACTCGTCGTAGAGCGCAACTTTGGTGATCTTGGTAGACGAGAAATCATGTCCTGGGTCCACGAGACCTGGCAGTACTTCAAGAGCCAAGGTAAGGAGAAATGGATTTTTCACCAAGTCTTGCAAGTTTGGAATATGCTCAAGGGCTTGTCGGTAGTCTGTTTCCTTCCAAAGTGTTCGGTTCAAAGGTACGTACTGCCTGATATAGTCTTGAATTTGGGCGACAGAAAAGGGAGCGATCACGGCTTCCTGAAAGTTCTCTGATACCCTGCTGCAATTCCGGTCCGTAGGCTGAAAGTCGTATTCGTAATCGCTGCCGACATATTCGCTTCTGCAGCTGATCACCATCTGAGCGCGCCACTCTCCTGGCTGATTAAGTCGGTTCATGACATATAGATTATGGGTTTGTTGACTCTCATCATAGCCATCGCAAATCAGGATGAACTCACGCTGGCTCTTCAACTCTTTGATTTGAGGTTGAGTGAACCCCAAATTGCGTAACTGCTGACCGATTAGATTTTGTTCTGGTCTGTCAATCGCGGGTAGGTTGATATAGAGTGGGATCCGGCCATACTTTTCCTCATATATTCGCCACAGTTCCTTCTCGAGTTCCCGGTCAAAGGTGGATTTGCCTGCGCCGGAGTCTCCTAGTACCAAGAATACCTTTCGGTCACTACTCAGAAAGTCTTCGACCTTTTCCATCAAACCAAATAGAGCATCGTCTGAGGATCGTAGATTTGGCTTGGCTTGTGGCGGAATATATACAACTTCGTCTTGTTCTTTCAAACGTTGACTCTGAAGGTTGCGTAAGCTGTCTTCGACCTCGGGAATGTCAAAAGCTCGGCCGAGCAAGGTCGAAGATACAAGTGTTGGTAAAGCTACTGTCATTGGATATGAGCTGTAGCCTTCGCTTCGGCAGTCTTGATACAGAGCCTGCTTCTTCTCATCCCCATCCGCTTCCAGTTCTTGAAGCATGGAGCCAACGCGGTCTTTTAATGTGCTCTTGAGCGAAGCTTCCAACTGGAAAAGGATCTTAAGGACCCATTGTTTGACGTTTGCATGGTAGCCCCATTTCTCATCATCCTTGTACACCTCTCCCAAAAATTCGACTGCACTGTAACGCGTGTTGTCATCCCAGAGTAGATTTTCCGCAAGGTTTCCTAGGCGCTGGCACAGTCCCCATTGGAAGGCTGGATCGCGTCGACAAGGTACTTCATAGGTCAGTCTCTCAAATTTGTTGAATTGGCCATCCTGAAGCAAGACATCTATTCCGCGCAATGCTGGATACCACGTTTGTGCGCGGATAAAGCTTTCTTTGAGACAACTTCGGAGGGTTTGTCCGCTCTTGGTTAGCGAAGTCACACCTCGGTACGCTTCTTGAAAGAACTGGACGACTTCGGCCGCAGGCAGTCCTTCCTGGATATTCCCCAGCGCTTGAACAACTCCACTAAGGTCAAGGGCCTTCGTAGCGCTCACAATTCCTGATAGCCCTGTAGCTATTTTTCCTGTGCGTCGTAGCGTTGCTTTCCAAGGCGATTCGTCGTCTGGGACATACTGTAAAGCTTGATAGGCGTAGGCGGCTTGGTACACTAGATAAGGATCGGTGCTGCTTTTCAAATCTTCCAAATAAGCAGAGAGGGGCTCGTGCAATTGCACGCGATTCAAGCCGGTGACCTGACTATCGGCCATTGCATCTAAGGCATGCGACACCGCCAGCGTCAATCGATAGACATATGTGGTGGATTGCAGGTGGGTGTTTTGTAAGCGCGTGCTGAGACGACTTAATATTTGGACCAGATCATCGGCGTCGAGGTAGCCAGGACGAGCGCCTTTCACCATTTGTAACAGCCCTTCGAGCAAATGAACTTCCAGCAGGACAGGCTTCTCGATGCCGTCGACAAAGGCGGCGAGCAGTCTTCGAAAGATATCTTTCTCGAGCACAGGTGTTAAGTGCACTACCTCGGTCACCGTAGTTTCCTGTTTAAGTTCGTCATTGATGAACTCCACAATCATATTCGCTGCAAGCATGCGCAGTTTCTTTTGTCCACGTAGGTCCTTAAGCATGGCATGAAGCCACGTACGCTCGGCTTCGTCGAATACTGTTTCGTCGATTGACTCGGCAGGCGTTGTTGAGTTAGACAACAGGCCGAGACAGTATACTAGCTGGGGGGTGCTAGTGATGTGCTCATCCGGTTCTGGTAAATCATATTTGGCAATAGGGGGAGACACATCGTGACTAAACATCTGCCGAGGAGACAACGTAGCATTGATTTTCAACGCGGCCAGAGTCTTTTCAAGGAATTTGTCTGCGTTGTCGTTAGATTCGGCATCCTTGCTGGGTTTAGAGGAGCCAGGTTGTATGTCCACGCCTTGGATGCGGTCCCATTTTTTCGCTCTACCAAAGCTGGCGTCTGCCTTGCTGCGGCGCTCCAAGCTTTGATACATTTTGCCGAGTTCGAAGTACGCTTCCGAGAATTTATGTCGGACAGACTGATCCTTCACACCCCAAGTGTAGACCTTATCCAAGTGCTTTTTTGCGTCCTCGCATGACTTGAGAGCGATTTTGGAGTCGTTGGTATTGTGGGCATTTTCCAATAGGAGGCTTGCGAACTCCAGTGTCCGTGAGAGAGTGGTATTCGATGGCGATATAAATTCGAAAACCATGTCGACCCTGAGTAATCTCTTTCAATTCGCTTCGAAAGATAACGTAGTCGGAGGGCAGTCAGTCAGATCTCTATGATGTGCGAGGCAGAGGAATATAATACAGTGATTTTGAGCTGTTTGTTCTAGGCGAGAATGAGAAAAAAGAAAAAGGATGTACAGCTAAATGCAAGCTCGCATTGAGCAGGCGTGTGCTTGCTTGAACTGAAAAACACCCTACTTGCAGTATGCCTTGAAAGTGGATAGTGCGTCTGTTCTGGGCAACATTACTCTAGCTCCTTCTGGAGGATGTAATTTATACTACTTACACTAAAAAGACGGGGATGCGATATTGCGCAATTGTTGGGAGAGAGCAAGCATGAGTAGAGGCAGCGAGCCGACTTTCAGGGAGCGAGGGCTGCGCTCAGCTCTATATGTAGAATCAGAGAATGAGCGAGGAGTTAACCAGGATTGAGTATCGAGACGTGCGTAATTGTTCAAATGTCCCTCCGATTATGCAATACCTAGATGAGTTCAGTACTCAATTCCTATGGCCGACTGTACAAGTGGTCTTTTGCTTGTTGTCGTGTCTTCTAGCCAAGATACCTGATGTCGAACAGCAGGAGTTAGGAGCCAGGCACAAGATTCTGGCATCCACCCGTGTCACTGTTTACTGACAATACAAGCTTCATACCCAATGGTATTCCTGATATAGACTCTTTGGAGTGGCTGTGGAGCTAGCTCTGGTTTGCTTTCCTCTGTGTCTCCTCGGAAAGATAGCTATCGTCGAACGGCGAGTGTTAGTGCCTAGTGCGACTGAATGAACATCCAAAGCTGATATTAAAAAATGTGCCTCACATCAATAGCAGTGTTTGACTACTAGTAAGAACTCGAAGCAGCGAGGAGCAAGCTAGAGAGAGAGAGAGAAAGAGAAACAAAATCTGTTGTGGAAAAATGGGGGAAAAGAAAGATGAGCAGGAAAGCATGGATGCACAAGAATATTCCTTCTCACCCCCCGGGTAACAGTATTGGGCTCTCATAGATCTATGCAACAATAAAAGTGAACAAAAAGTAGATCATCTCTTCCATTTATCAAGGATGATTTTGAGGTCGACCTTGACTGAGTAAAAGTGTCAATTCAGCAGCATATGTTTATACTCCTATTTGTCAATCCAGGCTTTCCTTGTGAAGATGCAAGTTCCAGGCGGAAAGATGTCCACGGCGCAGTTTCACTCAGTCATATTTATTGTTGCACAAGAAATGGCGAAGCATTGTTCGGATGCCCTGGAACAGTTTGCAACTGCATTTACGCCTCTCTCGCTCTCTTATCGTTTGCCACGCAGTAAAATGATGGTCTACCAGTGGCAGCCATTCAGTGGAGTCATTTTTTTTTATGTGAGAGGACCTGACCAACGCGGAGGTCTCGACCAAAAGCAACGAAGCAATCTGAAGGTGGCGCTCTGACCTCTTGACTTCAAAGATGTGGTTCAGGAGCGCGTGTCAAGGCACGCGATAAAGTTTTCGTGTTTCAAAATAGAGTGTGCGACGTGTGCACGCGAAACCCTATCCTCTTACTTTTAGTCAAAATAAATATTCGTCGACTGACTATAACAGTAGTGTTCATGCGTTGTCTCGCATCCATGGCTTCCATCGGGTACTACCACGGTTCCTGCTCGGCAATGAGAATCTCCTGGACAGCGTTGGTGGTGGCTGACTCCGACTTTGATGACCCTGTTGCGGCTCCTGATCCAAGACAGTCAACGGCACAATACTCGGCCGACCATGCGCGCATTGGAATGGGAAGTTACAACGCGCTAAATTGTGTACAACTTGTCGACACTGTTCCATGGATAGTTCGTCGTTAAACATAATGGCGCCTCGACAGGCCTTGGAATTGACAATGTCTAAGATCCCTCGTGGACAGCCCCTGATGCATCTTAGCCAGCTGGTATTATCTGTATTCGTGTTGTGAACACGACATGATACGAGGGTTTAGACATGACTCGAAGAACAAGAATGTCGCTCAAAATAACTGTTCGAATTTACCTTCAAATCCATTCGCTCCCAAAAGATCACTACTGGCGCTACATCGTCTCTCTTCAGCCCAGCCGATCGAGTCCCTGATCAGATCCCGTGTAAGAGTCCTATCAACAACGCATCTATCTGCAACGAGCCGTGGTAGCGCGGTAACCCATCCTTGGCTGTAGTCGGACTCGGAGGCGTAAGTGGATACACGAGTAAATCTAGCCCTCGCAGCCAATGGCTGTTCTTGTCTCCGCAAAGAGGTCGACAAGGTTGATACCGAGTCGAGGTTCTCATGAACCATGTCAACATGATCGCCGAAGTGATGCGACGCTATAACTGTGTCGGCAGAATCCTCATCCATAGCAGAATCCTCTGGAAACTCGGATAAAGTCTGCTGTGCGCTAGCATCCTTATCCAAGACGATCCCCCAGCGATAGAGCCAGTCCGAGTACTGTGTTGCCAGCCTCCACTCTCGTCTGCTGAGGTTAATAGGCAGGGGTGGGATCATGGTCATGGCGTCCAATTTGTGAGTGAGAAGCTCGGTAGGATCATTTTTCACGCTCTCCGTCGGTACCACCGAAGTAGAAAAGGAACATATACACATCTCCTTCATCAACCGCTCTACTCGCACACGCTCATCCGCCGCATGTTGATCGATCACAACCAAGACTGTTGACCGAGGCTCTCTACCAGTCGACTGTAGAGCAGCTGTGGCGTCCATGGTGCATAAAATAAATTTGCGATCCAACTGAGCAACAACTCTCGCTCGCTGAAGGCACTCCTTTGAGAGCTGAAGACTCTTAATGTCAAAGAGACTGTGTGATACTGGGTCTCCACTACCAAAGAATCGGCTGATAGACTTTTCGACCGATTCGCTTTGTCTTATTTCACCTGAATCCATCTGGGCATCCAGACTCAATGTTTGCAACGACGGAACTTGAATGGGTGGTGTTGTAAACACGGGGTTAACCCACTTGCGAAGCGCATCCTGCGCCCAGATGCCTGAAGTTCCTGTGTTAAACGGCCTAAGTTGCGTATCCCTTGTATGGGGTAGTGAGGTCCTGAAAAATAGACGCGTGTTTTTATATCAGCATTGCATTGCAATTCCTTGATGTTTAATCTAGCATTCAAAATATGGATCCACACCTGGATGGGCGAGACCTTTCGCTAGCCGGTCTAGGCAACATGATTCCACTGCTATTATGTGTGCTATACTCTACTTCGTGGCTGACGAAATCATCCTTGAACATTCATTTGGAAAGAAGGTGCGGATGAAATCAATATACGTGACGACAAAAGTAGGATTTATGGCGGGAGGTACGCAATGTAGTAAAGTGTCCTACGTCAAGTAATGAAGCCATCCAGTCAGCATCCAGTTCGAACTCGAGCTCATCCTCCAGATCGATTTCATTACAGCAAGCATTCTCGCGCCGAGGAGCCTTCGCGGTTTTAGACGGCCGAGATGACTTGACGCGGGAGAAATTGCCTAGTGGAACTGACTCTCCTAGCGCGCTCTTCGTTCTCGACTTGCGCTTTCTGGTAGTGATCTGGTTCCTCAACGTCGCCGCAGCTGATCTTGAAAGAAGATGCTGTCGTTCGAGGAATGCAATGACTGTGTCCCGCACGACATGCAAGACTCGCTCTTCGTCCTAAAGGCCGATCAATATCCGGACATGTTATTTCGCTTGCCACTCTCGTGGCCCTAGATTTATAAAATTTTACAATACAAACCTCAAACTCCACGGTCACCTTTGATGGGTCCACGCATATGTCATATTCGCTCACGGGACACTTCAATGTGAGTACAAACACTGGGTGTCTCTCTCTGGACCGTCTCCCATCCTGTTCGTAATGAAGGCTGTCCTTTGTGAAACTCGATTGCTGAAAGAGCTGTGTAATCGCCCCTTGTAGGTTTTCACAACGAATTGGTCGATTATTCAAAAAGATGTACTGATAGAGTCGATTGTAGTGTCCCACTGTCGACATATATCCAGAGAAGTCGTATGTTGCCTCCTCAGGATTGGACTTTATATATGTTAGTGATGAAGATAGGGCTTGTCCAAGGACTGAGGTAATCCTATGCAGTTGAGAATCCACTTTACGGCATATCATCACTCTCGTATCCTTTGCCATGTCAATCACAGTGAACGAGATACGTGGGGCGATCAAGGCTAACGTTTCCACGGCCCGTCGGACTTTGTCCAGCTCCAGCTCCAATTTGGAGGAAGAAGCTTCAGACCAATATCGTTGCCTTACAGGGAACTAGGGACAGTTGCCACAATCAGTCGGCTTGTGTGTAATGATATCTGCCGGAGAGGAATATAGCTTAAAACGAATGATACCTTATAGAACAGATCGCGCACAGACACGGTGGTGCCGTGGTTGTATCTTGGGTGCTTGCTCGATCTCCCACAAAACAATTTGTCTCCTCCCTGGCCAAACGAGGAATTTGTCAGACAAGACTCGAATCGTCGCGAGGAGATCAGCTTTTTTCGCTTAAGAGAACTAGTACCTACTTTGAAGATAGTGGAGTAGACATACTCCTGATCTGATGGCCTGGACACGATATCTACTAGCGACATTTCGGTCAATGCTGCAATAGCTGTAGAGATGACGATGCAGGTATAAGAATCCGTGGTAGATATTGATAGCGAGCCTTTTCAACTGTATGAGGTATACCTTCACCACGGAAACCAAAAGTTGTGATCTTTCGTAGGTCCTGCAAGGTGGAACACTTGGACGTCGAATAGCGCAATCCGATACGCTCCATGTCGATTGCAGTGATCCCGTCCCCGTTGTCAGAGACCTGCAGACTATGGCCAGCGACATCGACTTTGACTTCGATTGAGGACGCGTTTGCATCGATACCTTTCGGTAAGTATGACGGAAGTTTAGTTCGGGATTTGTGGCACCGGCTCAACGGTTTGAACTAAGAGCGCCACCAAATGATTGAAGGTCGAGATGCTGCTTACTGTTCTGAACAAGTTCTGCGACACACTGCTCCAGTGAGTTAGCGACTAAAGAGGCGCGTAGTTCCTCAGCGACGCCAGGGGCCAATGGCTGGATTGAAGCCATTACATGCTTGCTAATGAGAGGGATTGAATGAAGAGCGAAAGAAGAGAACTAGGATGGAAGTTGCCCAGCAGTGGGGGCATGGTCATGGAAGGTGTTCATCGCGAGTGTTAACAGCAGGCCCAATTTGGTAAAGATCGCCGCGTGGACAGGGACAACTGCCATCGCTCATTGGCGCGCCATTACCATCATCCATCGTCGCTCTGTTCTCAGACAATGTTGGCGATGCAAAGAGGTGCACTGTAGACAATAATTCCCTTTGCTCGCTCTGTCCCTTTTACATCTGGCAACAGGGCTGTTGTTCTCTGTCTCGCTGCAACTCTGTCTCTGATAAACTATTTCAACGGCCGCAAAGAGGGAACAGCCCACCGAAGATAGGACCTCTCCTTCATTCTTCTCTCCATCAGCAAGATTCCTCTACTTCCTTCTCCGTCGGAGCCCTCCTCCCCCATTGGAGCCAAACATCCTTAATCAACCATCGATCATACCTAGTCTGTTCTCTTCTTCCTCTTCATCCTCATTGCTCACCCTCATTGCTCCCCTTCCTTGTTACGTCTCAATCTCAAGCCGCCATCCTTCCACATATCCATTCAATGCGCCCACCAGGACGCTCCACTCCACTGCCCCTGGCTACAATCTACATCATTCTCGCCTTCGTCCTCTTGAATACCGCCCAGCGTCATGTCTCCACCTTTGCTGAGCCCACTTCTTTCTCTGCCATCATTCTCAAGGCATCGGTTTCAGAGGTAGCATCGCCAATGGTGTCGTCAGGGACTCACTCCTCTACCTCTACAACCGCTACCACTACCACTACCACTACCACTTCCACTTTCACTTCAAACTCGACTCATGCCATTACCAGCTCCACCCTCACTACGCAATCCACGCCCACGCCCTCGACAACCCCACTCCCACGTCGTTGTAAAGAGTGCCCCGCAAACAACACCAAGGGCCTCACATGCTACAAGAACACCCAATGCGTCCCTCTGTCCCTTCTCTGTAACACTGTTACCAACTCCACAACCAATATCACCACGGGTACAAACCCATGCATGGATACCACTGGTCCAGCCTCAACAGTCGACCCCATCGCCTGCCAGGATCAACTCTGCTACGCCAAAGACTTTCTGCCACTCCCTTTACCGGGATCCGGCAAGGTTAACAGGAACAGCAGCTCCAATTGTATGAACGGTACCTTCTTCTCTCTCTATGGCACTCCGGTAGCAAGCGGCGGTGTGGTTAGATATACACAGTCTTGCGTCGGCCAGTTCTCAACAGGCCAAACGGCGTCCTGTAGCTCATGGGAATACCAAGCTCAAAGCTCCTGTTTCTTGAGCACTTGTGGACCGGGCATGGGTTGCCAACAACCTTTTGAGTGCAGAAAGTCATCCACTTCCTCGGCAGCGCAGCTGTACGGTATCTGCATGAGCCCGAACTCAACAGAAGACCCCGGTGATGATGGAGATCAGGACTCTGCTAAGGATCGCCTGATCGTAGGCCTGTTGATTGGTCTCTGCGGTCTAGTCCTCAGCGCTGGCATCGGCACAGGATTCTGGCATTTCAGGAAGAGGCGACTCAGGCAACTGCGGCTACAGAACGGCGAGAGAGAGGATGACAGGGTATGGAACGAGAAGATGTCTCTGCTATCAGCGCTCAAGGTCTGCTGCGACTCTTGTTTTTTCTTTGGAGGAGGATCAAGGAGACGGAGGAGCGATGGGGCGGCTACCGCAAGAGGAACGCGACACGTGCGTGTTGTATCCCTGGCGGAGTCGGATAGCCCTGAAAACCCGTTGGAGACAGACCATCGATCGAACCTCATCTTCGCGAGACGGTGGCGATGGGGCCATGGACAGCATGCCGGCGCAGGAGCGGGTGTTACGGAAGGAGGAGTCGCCGTACTACCGGAGCTTGAGCCTCCGCCATTGTACCATCAAGGACCAGAGCTGCCGTCGTACCAAGACCGCAACACAATCCTGCTCACGCCTGTCGGACCTGAACAAGCGCACGTTGTCGATCACTCAGAGAGTGAAGGGCAAGCAACTTTGCCAATACCTAAATGAGACATTTAAAAAAAGCTCCTGTACAATAAATAAATAATGATGCTCACACCCGCACCCGTTGTCAAGAAATGTATTCCTTTTTGGGTCAATCGTTTACGCGGCAAGGCATATTTTGCTGACAGTCGTTCCCCCTTGCAGGTGCATTTCCCCTTCCTGCAGGCACCTGTGCTCTGTCAAAATTTCCAGGAATAAAATGAACGCGCTCCAACTGAAAACAAGAGCAGCAACTCAATCAGCTTCATACATAAACCATTAAGACGCTTTTACTCAATGAAAATCATGTCGCGACTCTTGTCATTGGTAAGGGCCATATTGCAGTCCTAGTGGATGCATAAGCCTAGAGTAAAATGCCGAAAAAGTGGTAGTGAGATAGCGACTTTTGTGTGTGGGATATAAATAAACCTGTCTTTGGGTAGCTTGCTCTGATTATGAGTCGCCTCCAGAAACGCGCTGTGCTTTTGAAAGGACCCCCTGTCCTGGGAGTGGAATGTGTGTGCTTTGAGGGACTTTGACAGCAACAGCAGCCTTGTAAGTCCCGCTCTTTATACCCGAAAAATTTGAACTGCCCCTGAAAGCGGGACACGTTCCCCTCACGTGCATGCTAAAGCGGCTCTGCAGTCATGTCCTCCATTTTCTCTCCATCATGCCTTCATTTCTCCATTCCCTTTTCTCCTAAAACTGTTGTCGGGGACACTAACAACACACTCTCCAAGCAAGGTATATAAAACAGGACACGCAGGTCGGAAGAATCCTCCCGTACGCATTAACCTTATTTTATATTTATCTTTGGCCATAAACTCTGCATCTAGAATGCGCTCCTCCGCCTCCTCGTTGGCCACCACTGACTCCTCGGGGCAAGAACAACAAATTCAACCGCGACAAAAGACCCAATTGGTCTCCCAACGCCTCCCGAACGAATGTCTCTACCTCATCATCGGTCATTGCCGCGCTGACCTCCCCCTCCTCCAAAAACTACTCGTCGTCAGTCGATTTTTCTTCTCTGCGGCCCTTCCGTATCTTGTGAACGATCCATCCTGGCATCATTCCTGGAAGCACGGCTGCAGGAGATTCGACATCAGAGCCAGGAGCGGGATCGGGATGGGGATCGTTGCGGCAACGAGGGAGAAGTGGGGAACGACGGAGTGGAAGAATATGTGGGAAGCGAAGGTACAGAAAAAGACGCCGAAAGTGCCGAACTGCTGGATAAAATCTTGAAACCATTCGGATTAAAAGTCGCAGAGGGCGCGGTCAGGAATTACATAATGAAGAAATATTTAGTCCCTCCCCAAAGCAGAGTAGCCAATGCTGGTCTCACCCAGGAGGGCTTTGATGACAACGGGGATACGAGCAGTGATGAAAGTGAAGGAAACGACCCCGAGCTTCATGAGAATATTCTAGGCAGTTGGCACAGTTGGCGCCCGGTAACGGTAGATTACTCGAAGTATTTCACGTCGCTGATAATATCCGAGTGGCGATTTGTGAGATTCTGTCTGATGCTGCAGTTGCGCAAATTGCCGAAGAGTATGCGAATCAAGCAAGCCAACGACGGCAGGGGCCAATCCAGCTCTGTGCCGATAACTGAAGTGCCAGAGAGCCCCACTAATGAGCCAGATGATGCCGCAGTGGATAAACACCAAAAGAACAGCAAGAACAACGAGCACGTGGATGAGGATGAAGACGACGCCCGCCACTCAGAAATGCAGCAAATGGATGAAGACTATAGATGTGAACTTCATGAGTCCATCGCTGCACTCTTACTCCACCATAACTACGACTACATCACCTCCTTCTCATTGAAAATGTCTCAGGCAGAAAAATACATCCATCTCTCCACCAAGATGGCCCAGCTCCGCTCTTTGCATCTGGATCGACCAACCACCGTGCCAGACAGCTATGTCAGTCATACAACCCTGTTCATTCAACAGAACCAGGCCACATTCCCCAGAAAACCAAAACTGGATCTGGAGTTTGAATATGGATGGCATGCCTACGACGACGAAGATGACGACGAAGACAATATTGATGCGTATATTGGGCTTGACTTCAAGACAAGAGAGGCGATTCAAAAGGCCAGGATCAAGGCGCAGCGCGAGCGGCTGTTCCGGTTTATGAGACCAAAGATTTTGCTATATGAGGCAGTGGGACAGCCGAGGACGATTAAAGTGGATGAAATTCCGTTTTTTTACAAGCACGCCCAAAGGATCGGGTTGGATCGGCTGCGCGAGTTCAGAGATGAAGACCTGGACAGAATCGATCAAGGCGAGGGGCTGGAGATGCAGGCGTTCCTGAGAAGATCAGAGAATATGCGACACCTAACGCTAGGTGCTGGCGACCCGAACTTGCTTTCGTGGGCTGCAGTTGAAGCAATGGAAGCCTCCGGACTAGATCCAAGCATACTCTCCATCAATGGACCAGAATTGTCGATTGCACCTCCTGAAAACCTTTGGCATCTATCTCAGCGGTCTCCCTCTGTAGGTCTCCTCCGGAATTTGGAACCCCTAGAGCTTTGGTCTGACAGACCCTATCGCTTCTCAATCCATGCCATGAATGACGCGATGGTTGCGTTCTCCAGTAGTCTGCGCGACGTGAACATGGGCTGTTCCAATAGCTTCATCTATCACCGCAGCGCAACCACTCAACCCATCGATTCAGCCGATCTAAACTGTCTCCGTAGATCATTTGAGCTCCAAACCACTCCTTGGGCCAATAGCATTGGCGAATGGCCCCTTCCTTTGCTTCAGTTACAGAGACTTGTCATCGATCTGGTCAGCGTGGTCAGCATCGACGTCTGATCGTTTGCTCAATGTCCCAATCTCCAGGAACTCAACATTCGCTTCGGAAACGTAACCGCAGAGAGACTCCGACCCTACAGTGGCAGTGACGACAAACCACCTCCCACGCATGAAGGGTCTGAGGTTCCGATCGATTGCCGATACCAACAAGCAGAACTCAATTTTGATCTTTTCTCAACGTGGAGTCTGCCAAAGCTTAAAAAATTGGATTTAAACGACATGGCGGCGCTGAGATTCGATTTCAGATCTTTGGAGACGATGATGCAGTTGGAATCACTGAGTTTGTGCGTGGGTAAGAATGCCGCTACCCTGCAAGAAGAGTGGAAGTTTAGACAGAAGCAGAGCGCTTGGAAAGTGAACAATCGGCGAATGGATCTATTCAAGGGATGGTCTTTGCCAGCCTTAAAGAAGTTGACTTTGGCGGGAGCACCTGCGACTATGTTCTTTTTGGAGTGGCTCAAGGAATGTCCGAGTCTGGAGGAGCTGTCATTGACGATCTCGGGCGGTGCACAGCATATTCATCGCAGGTCATTTTTTCCTGGACCGGATGAACTGGGAGACGAGAAAAAGGAAGAACGCAAGGGAAGCAAAAAGCCCAAGGCTGAGGCCGTTGGCGATGACGATGACGATGACGACGAGATACCTTTCTGGGACAGTCACCTCGCAAAGTTCCAGTTGCAAGGACTCTGGGTTATGTCAGAAGACGACCTGACAAGTCTCCTCGCCATCTATGCACCATTCCTCGAAGAAGTGAATGTCGGTCGACTCCATGAGCAGGCGACCTTGAATGGATACCATTTCTTGAACGCGATTAAGCTAGCGGACGAAATTAATAGCATACGTGCAGATCATCGCCGTCGACAACAACTCTGAACGGCGTAACAGACGTGAGGATTCCTGGGAAGAATTTAAAAAACGTGACCTCAAGTTACACGCTCAGCAAGCGCGACAGACCCGTGTTGGGACTTGTACCAATCGAGGCTTACGAGATCCCTGTATTCAAGAGAGCGGGTTGTAGGGTCTATAGACTCATCAACCAGTACCTGGTGAAACGAGCAAGTAAAGGTCGTCTTATGGTAATGGGTAGAGGAAAGGGATTATTTCAATGAGGATGTGTTGTCAGACTTTGCAAAGATAGATAGACTACGCTGAATGAGAACCCAATCTGAGAGGTATACCGAGAAATCCGCCTATCTTTTGAAATACGTTTCTGAGCCACGGTAGACGGGAACCTCAGACTACAGCTTACAAGATGGAAAGAGGGGGAGCGAATAAACAGAAAAGGTCACAAGCCGTAAAATGAGCTTCATTAGCCACCCTATCCGATGGTGTTATGCGACGGTACTTTGCTGTTGGATTACACCTGCAGCCCTTGTTTGGCCAAGGTAGAATTAGGTCGTCCTGTAGTTGAAAGAACTCGACCTGTTGACACGCGCCGGAACCCCAATTCTGTCTCCATCGCGAGCCTTTGATATCTCTATCTGCTATTCCAAGCAGCAAAGTCAAATGCATATTTGCAGTTTTGAAGAGGCGGTGCTATATTGGTGGCGCAAGGCACGTTAATAAGACGACCCCATCGTTTTGTCCTGTTATCCACTTTCCAAGTCGTTCTATTGCACTTTTCATTCCTTGCTAACCAGTGTCTTAGTAGGGCCTCTGGGTAACCATGAACTATTATTGTACGACCCTGTGCTTGTCGTATTACATTAAGGCCCTCGCTCACTAAACTGGACCACTTTCGTCTATTTGTTTTTTTAGACACAGGGGCACTTCCTTTCCCCCCTGACTCTGTATGTTAATGTTACATGTACGCAGCTGCAAAAGAAAGGAAATAATAATCTACAAAAGAGCGCTTCTCTCTTTACAGTATCTTGGCGCTCTTGATCACAAAGCTGTTCGAACGGCGTAGTCGATCCAACTGACCACCAGTCTCCCTATCCACATCTGTCTCTGACAGATCCAAATGCGAGGGCTGTGCTAGCGCCAAATCGCCCAACCGGTTAGTACGTGTGCTGGATGCAGCACCCGGACTTGCAACCGAAACACTCCCTGTGTTGCCTGCGCCAAGACCCACATCCGCCATATTAATGACCATGTGTGTACTTTCGTTAGCATCGTTGGACGGCCTATGATGCTCACTGTCATCGTCATCGTCATCGTCGTCGTCGTGATGATCAATACTTCCTCGCCGACTACTCCAAATCCCTCCTGTTTCATACCCGAACCTCGGGTTCTCATTCGCCTCCAATACATCGTCCTCTGGATCCCCAAAGATCATGCTGAAGAATGCTCCTGCCGTGCCACGAACAACCCCACCTTTGCGAGGCAGACTGCTATTACCATTCATAGCTACTGCAGCTGCTCCTGCGTTGACACCTGCAGCGGCCCCAATAGATCCGGAGGCGCCCGTTCTGACGGCCGACCCAGCGTTAGCTCCACTAGCAGAAGCATTTGCACTACCAAGCAGAAGGAAATCCCCGCTCAAGGGGCCATGATGAATGCTGTTGCCTTGTCCATGACTGACCGTATGGCGATGCATCCGCGGTCTAGCAAACATCGTTGATCGCACGTTCAACGGTGTGGATGCCGTATCCTGCACAAACAGCACTCTCGGGCTCTGATTCGCTGAACCAGGTTGCCGATTTTGTAGCGCGGCACCGCTGCGCTGATCTCCCGAAGCTGCGTAGCGAGGACGTCGGACGCTCAGGAATGCAGAGGGTGTGGGTGGTGGCGATACAGCCCATCTTTTGCCGGCAGTGCCTCCCGCAGCAGCAGTAGTCGCGACCGTGGAACCTCCAGCAGGTAATGGCGCTGGAGGCATAGAAGCGCTGCGCTTGCACCTGGTATTGCCACTGGCAGCAGCGTCGTCACGGTCGTCAACAAATCGAGGTGGAGGCTGCAAAGTCGATGCCGAGTGAGGTGAGGACGGTAAAAACGCTCGCATGCTGGCCAAAGAGTCGGAATGGGCCATTACGCTCCTGACAGGAATCGATCCATCATAACCGCTGTTTTTCCGGGACTGAGATGGGGATAGCGCCAGACTCTCTGTAGAGAGAAATGCGCCAGTGGTCTCGTCTTTGTTGGGCCGCTTCTCGTCGTACTTATCCCACTGCGATCCTGGAGGTCCTGGAACGGGCGCCGCAGTGTTTGGAGGCGAGTCCGAGAGACATCCTTGCCAGTTCGAAGGGGACGGCAACGAGACACCGACGCCGTTGTCGCGATTGGACCCGATCGTGTTTCTCCTTTGAATATAGTATTGCCGCTGTTGATTTATCATATTCATCTGGGGACTCTGAAGAGCATCAGTCTCTTTATCTCTGACTCGGAACTCCAGCTTACCCACGGTCGCTGAGGCATTGAGAGCAAAGTCAATCTCGACAGTGTCGTCCAGATCCCAGTGTTTGTAAAGCGGGTTTTTAGGTAACCAGAGCTTGCGGTTTAAGGGTTTGAGCAACGCAGGATGAATATACGTCTCGAAATCCGACGTGCGATCTTGATAGACATGCTTGCAGGGAGTGTGCTCAAAGTGAGAAGCCAGCGGCTGACAAATCATCCTCGAATGGCGTACGCCAAAGTTCTTCAAGTAGAAACCATCTTCGTCCAGGAATCCAGTTGGGCTTTGCTCTTCTTCTTGGTCGTGGTCCTTTTCATTCTCCTCTTCGCCCTCATATTTAGGACCATCTAAAGGATCATCGCCAACAGTAAAAAGCTTGATGCTGCGGGTCGAACTTTGATTGGATGTCGGTGAAGGAACGACCTCGATCTCGTCCTTGGTATGGATCTTGAGCCTCAGCAGGTTTTTCGACGCGTTATTGAGCCCCTTGACACACTGACGATCATCCGTTATGCCTGAAAGACTCAGTCCTAATCCACTTGAGCCTGTAGCGCATCCACCCGTGGTTGCTTCTGCATTAGCCTGACCATCCAGTGTCACAGTGACATCACCCTCATCAAGATCCATGGACGTGCGAGGAGTCCTGAGCGGACCTGTATGGCCCTCGTCAGTAACTGATGATTTAACGTCCATTCCTTCAACGTTTCTTCGTCGTAAACGCGGCTCCATAATAGCGCTCGAGCGAGCCGAATCTGCCTCGGACTGGCTAGGAATCTCGTTCATGTTGTATGAGGATTCATTGTCGAAATTTCGCAAGCCCGTGTCAAGGGGCAAGAACTTGGTCCTCGACTTGAAGAGATCTCCACACAGAATTTTAAAGTACGCAGTGAATCCGATCAGAACGATGACAAAGAAGCCTCCAACGAGAGCTTGCTTCAGCCACAGGACACCAGCCATCGTGATCTGAAAGATGATCAGTCCGTCTGTCGTGTACTGAAAGACGTGTCGGAAGAACCTGCCGCTATTCTCATACTTGCGGATATAACAATATGCAAGTTGATACTTGAAGACCAGGACCGCGAAGGCGAAGTAAACGGCAGCAGCGATCAGGATCAACGGATTGATGATCGAGTAGATAAATGTGATTACCATCGCGAGAATATTCTGTGGGTAGTAATAATAATACTGGAACGCCCATGGCACGGTAGCTCGCTGCAGCGACCGGGGTGTTGGGGTGAGTTTGCGGGACGTAACAAAGGCATGAATAACCAACTGTGCCCAGACCTGAACAAGTTCCAGTGCGTGGGTGCAGGTATTGAAGACAATGTAAAAAACAAAAAAGGTCGATCCAGAAGGCAAACTCGCAGCAAGAAGCGTGAAAATATTTGTAGGCTTCTGGATAAGAGTGATGATTGACTTAAGGATGGCGGTTCCGATCATGAAGACAAAGAGTACGTTGAAGATCAGGAAGTGATAGTAGCGGCGAAACACATTTCCTTCAAGGGCCGAATGCGACACTGGCAGCTCTTGCTTTGAAATTTCTAGTAAGACATGCATGAAGAAGCGGATCAGCATGTGTATTCGTTGTGTGTAAAATATTCCCTCTCCGCAACATCCCTGCAGAAATTGCTCTCAGTGCCTTTTTCTAAACGGGGTGTTGGACCTACCGAGAATGATGACGGGCGCTAGTGCAAGGAAGATAGTCACAAAAACAATTGGCAGGACGTTTTGCAGTAGCGACTGGATCAAGGGGGAGGCTTCAAGAATCGGTGCCAAAAACGTGTATCTCGCCGATAAAGCACCCAGCGAGGTCAGTAGCAAGAAGGAAGATGTAGGGAAGATCCAAAAGATAATCAACACCCTATGTGAGTAGAGAGTGCATAACAAATTAGGTTAATCTCAACTCGATTCCCGTGGGCAAGGAGACGAATTCCACTCGTTGAAACAATAAAGAACAAGAGCAACTCCTGCTGCGCATATTTTTTTCTTTGGTTCAGTTCTGCATGCACACTCACCAAACGCTCAAGTTCACAACCACAGACCGTGAGAACCTGTTGCGGAAACTGGCTGTCAAGTTGCTCCAAAGCACATCTCTGGGCTCCATGGCCAATCGCACGCTCAGTCCCTGTGGCCTCGAATCAATCTTAGCCTGGGCGCATAGCTGGGCAGATAAATGATGCTTGAATGTTACAAATCCAAACGAAGTTGACTTGTACCGCAGAGACCCGTCGCGAAGCTCTCCGACCTTACGATCCAGCTTATTGTATTTCTTGACCAGGTGGTCAATTGCTGGTACACGCTCACCACCCTTGAACCGATTCTCTGGACGTGTCGGTTGGAATCTGTCCAGTGTTTGGCGATCCAATGCAGCGAGTGCATTCCAAATAGTTATCGGTGGTGGACTCAGGGACATGCTGGAACCAACCTGCTGCTCCACTTCCTCTTCCCCATGGACATAAATATCAATAATATCAGACTGATGTGTCAGTGCCGAAAGCGGAATGTTGAGCTGGGGCAGGGAAGTAGAGCCGGGTTTAGTCTCCCGCTTGTGCGCAAAGATCGACTTGCGCATCTTGAGGTGATGTTTTTTGTCCCGGTATAGCCCTTGCACCATCTCTTCCAAAGTCGTGGTATCTGTACTCTGGACAACCAAAGAATCTCTCTTGGACGGGTGTAACAGAGGCCGCTGCACTGTTGATACTGCCAGTGGGCTAATCTGGAACCTTCCATGCCTGACGCTGTCTAGGACGACTTGAGCGAGCTCAATGTGCGCTTTCTCCAGCATGTTGAGTGCACTCTCTCTCCGATCGATCTTTTGACTTAGACGGCCACAGTGCTGCACCACGGTCGCAGACTCGACCGGACCCATCTTGAGCGACTCAAAGTACTGTTTCAACGCCGCATCCGACCGCAGGTTGGTCGGTAACCGGCTGATGAAAATGGAACGCTCTGCGATCTCTCCCTGCCGAATGCGTTGCAGCGTGTACTCGCGTCGGAGATCCATCCATTGCCAATAATTCTTGAAGAGAAGAAACATCCAGCTGAGTGTGACCACGTAGGTGAGAATTACATGGGACCATAGCACATCCGAACCATCGATGATGTTGGCGATGCTCATCCGCGGGACTTCAGACAGCCCGTTACCGCCTGTATAATGGATTGGGAGGAGAATAATGCCGACGACGAGCGCGTTGAAGACACAGAACTGGAGACACATCTTGAGGAAGCGCAAGAACATGACCGCATCCAATCCAACGTTGGCCACATAGAATTCTTCAGGTATCTTTATCGTGGGCTTGATCCAGCCCAGGAAGTGCATCGACATCGGTGGCGACGGGTTGCTGTTTGGCCAGGATAAATTTCCCATCATCGTGGGCCAACAAACAAGTTTGGTTAGTTGACGATCTTACATTCCACCATATCAGATCCTGTGGTGAGGCAACAAAAAATTAGAGAGCAACTCCAATTGAACATTAAAAGTTGAGGGTGGCAAATTGTATAAGCGGATATCCTGGCAAAGCCTAGCAGGATAAGCTCAAGGGAGTACCAGATTCAAGAATAGGCACAAGGGATTGGGCTTCTAAAACAAAGGATTGCTTACACTTTCAGGCGTGTGCGGGGCGAGTATAGATACTGCAGTGTCTTCTTTCGCCGGTTCCACTCGAAGATCCCTATGCAGACGATACTCACGCCGGCACTGAGGCCAATCTGGGCGACCAATCCATTGAACGTCGGCACCAGATAGCGGGTTGAGTAATCCGACATGTCTGGTGCACCTCGATAAAAAAATTATAAAATATGTGCGTATAGAAAAATGAAAGGAGAGACTGTGCCCAAGGCGATCAGGTCCGAGAGACAGTAACGATGGGAAAGCAATGCACAAGAAGAGAGAAAGAAAGGAATAGAAATAGAAATAGAAATGAGGGACGATGAGAAGAACCGACTGGCGCTGTCCGCTGGCTTGTCTGGTGTTTAGGCAAAGAATGACACCAGAGGGTCAGCCATGAAAAAAAAAAACCAAAAAAAAAAAAAAAAAAAAAAAAAAAGGACTCTCCTCCTCTACTCTCGAGTCAGCCAACAAAGAAGTGGAATTGGGATACTGGAATGAACCAAGATAGCGTACAAAGACACAAGAGATGAGAAGAAGCAGAGAAAGAGAATGCGATGGTGATGGAGGCAATGCGGGGTGGAGCGTTGAAAGGCGATGGAGTAATGAAGACGAGAGATCCCGGTCGATTCGACTGCAATGAGCGGCGGCAATGTATGGATGTCAATCCGAGGTGTGGGTGATGATAAATGGAGCAGGGGAATGATGCAAGATGAAGACGCGGGAACCGAGAGCTGGGCATCAAACCTTCTAGCACCTGTAGTAGGCCCAGTCTGTTTCGGAGATCACCTCACCTTTATTGCGCTTTGGCACTCAATCAATCAATCACACACTGGTTCTCAGCAACCACTCATGCTGCGTCTCCCTGCAGTGCGAACGATTACATGTTCTACGCCCCCTGACCCCTGTTTCCGTAATCTACTGTTCCTCATTCACCAGTGCACGTCCTGTTGCATCCCTTGAATATCAAGATTGATGGCATTGATGGCTCCTCGACAATGGCACTCGACTATCCCAAAAGCCCAGTCTATTAAAAGGCAATTGGCCCATCGGCCAATCGCAAACCCGCCTTCAGGCTTGAATGGTTTGTCCAGCTGGATATCAATCTATGTCATAATTGGATTGTACAATTCGATGCAAGGTACGCTGAATGTCAATGGATATCGCGAAAGATCCTAGCGTGAACGTGCTGAATACGCGCCAGGTACATCCATACACATGAGAGCTGAACTGAACTCAACGTTTTGCTTCTCCCCGGTAAACAGAAGTAAAAATATAAGCTCATTGTCAGTAATCAAATTTGATCCTTTTTATTTACGCATGTGAGGAAGAAGAGCTATAACAGTAAGTAGACAGGGTATTCAACGTTTTGCGGATATTGAGAAACACAAAGAAAACGCAAGCAAAGCAGAAAGCATGCTCATCTAGTTGACAAACAGGAACCTCAGGTCCTCGGGAGTCAAGCGAGCAAGAGCTGCAGGGTCCTTTCCGATCGTGCTATCAACCATCGCCTGCTTTTTCTCCTGCAACTGCAAGATCCTGCTTTCGATCGAATTTTCTATGATCAGACGCGTGATCAAGATAGGTCTATACTGTCCAATACGATGGATGCGGTCCATAGCTTGCAGTTCTGCTGCAGGGTTCCACCACGGATCACAGATAAAGACACGACTGGCTGCTGTCAAGTTCAGAGCAACACCTCCAGCCTTCAATGAGATAAGGAACACGGTCACCGTTGGATCATCCGAAAACTTTCTGATCGACGCGTCGCGCTGTGTTGGTGTCATATGACCGTCTAGCTTAACACACTGCAAAAGAGAGAGAGAGAGAGAGAGAGTTCAGTCGCCGATTTAGAAGATCAGGCGCCTTGGACAGCTTAACTAGGAGTAAAATGTACCTTGAAGCCAGCCTTCTCGAGGCGCCACTTGATCAAGTCCAGGAATGTCACGTATTGTGAGAAGCAAATACTTCTAAAAATGTAGGTTAAAGGATCCGTTAGACTTTTAGCTCGTCGCATCGAGGACATAGCCAGTCAAGCCGCCAGAACGAGTATGCATACTTTGTGGATCGATCTTCGCGCTGAAGATTGTACAGGTGCTCAACAAGTGCCTCAATCTTGGTGGAACTTCGCCACGTGTCCATGTTGATACGGTTCACAATTGAGGTTCGTGCAAAATTCCGATGTTTGACTTCGGTCTCCTCTTGGTCCTCGTCTTTCACATACGTGGGCTGAAAAAGGTCGATTGACAAGGGGATGTGGCAGACTGGGCACTCCGGTGCCTCAACTGACGAGGACGTAATGTATTGCTCAGCGTCCTCGCGACAAAACAAGTGATGGCATTTGCTCACAATCGGATCTTCCGCCTAAGCGAGTTTCATTGAGTGTATAAAGTCAATAATGATTAACAACGAATCAAAATTGTATAACTACTGAGTGGTTCCTTACCTCCTCTTGGCAGATTGAGCACACCAGCGTCTCAGGAAGGCCAACCTCGCCAGGTTTGACCTTCTTCAGCACCAAGTCTGGATGGTCTACCATCTGTCTCATTTTTGTCAGTAACTCGAAAATGTTGGCGTAGTTGTTGAGGACCGTTCCCTGCTCGACATAAGTTGAAAATTTTCGCTTCGTATCAGTAAAGAGAGACTCGTATAGATCTTCCTCTTCCTCATTGAAGAGGTAGCGGCTGACAGTCATCTTTCTTGGCGGTAGACCCAAGTCGTCTGCTCTTTCAACTTTGGTTCTTCGCAACATGATGCGGTCAAGTAGCTTGCGGAGCTTCTGGAAAGCCAACTCTCCTGCCCCTTGAGTTCCAAAATTCTGAATTGGCTTCAACACTTCGTTGTTCCACCAGCAGACGTGACTATACAGAGAAGTTGCAAAGACGGGAGTAGTTGGTCAGAGAGTTTGTCTTTCTAACAATTGAAATCTGGTCTGCCTTAGAAACGGTTGCTTACTCCATGGGTCTGTGTCCACAGTCGTCGCAGTTCTTCATGTTGCTGTACTTCCAGTGCAACGATTTGCAAGAGCATTTTTTGCAATAGTAGTATCTACGATTCATGCATGAAAGATATTCAAAGAGTAAGAAGAACTAATCGGTCCAACGTTAATGAAGCCGGGTGTTAGTTTACTTACCCATATGGGTCGGCCTGCATGAAACGAATGAGCGAGTACAACTCTCCAACGCGATTCTGCATGGGTGTCCCAGACAGTGACCATTTTCTATCAGATTGGAGTGCAAACTGATTGATAAAAAAGGCGTGTCAGTTTGTGGTCTATCATAATTCTACGCGGTGCAAATGGACGCTAGCATCTAAGTATAACACTTACAGCTGATCTTGCAGTGTTGCAAGAACGTTCTTTGATGTTGTGTGCCTCATCCAGGATAATGCGATGCCAGTGGATGCGGTGAAGTAGAGAATCCTCTTTGACGGTCATGCCCTTCCTCTTGAATCCATATTTCTGCTTCCTGTATCCGCTTTCGATGATTGAGTCTTGCGACGTTTCAGAAACAAACTCAAATGTTAGAGTATTTCTATTGAGAAAGGTATTCGCGTCACAGACCATGATATCGTGTAGTGACTTACAGGTAGTTATAACAATATCGTGGCTCATCAGATGCTTCATGCTCTCAGATCGGCTGGGGCCGTGAAACACGAGAACTTTCAGGGAAGGTGCATGGTCCTTAATCTCGTTCATCCACTGGATGATAGCCACTGTAGGCGCCACAATCAAATTAGGCTTTCCTGGCTCCGACAAGAGTAGCGAGATCATTTGGATAGTCTTTCCCATCCCCATCTCATCCTAATTGTGGCAAGGCAATACACGCATGTATTAAGTATACAACTCTGCTGCGAGATGGCAACGCATTTAGTGTCAAGTCGTGCATAAGCTTACAGCAAGGATTCCACCCTTGAACTTCGAGCGGACAAACCCATGGTAACGCATAGAAACAAGTGTCAGCAGCTGCATCAAAACCATGGAAAAATGACCCAAGCATTCAGTGTAACCTACCAGGGTATTTTCTTGCTTACGCATCCAGCCCAACCCCTCCCTTTGGAAGGGGAGGAGTTTGAGCTTCAGACCCTTCGGCTGTTCGGCGGCTTCAGGTTTTTGCACGCCGACCTTGTCAAGGTCATCCCAGACATGCGTAAGCTCCGGATGGAATTCTAGCAGTTGCATGTTAACCTTCTCCATCTAGGTGGATCACAGAGGAGACAGATAAGTTTTCGGGGCAGAAAATAAAATATAACATAACATAAAACATGCTTACCCAGGTAATGCCAAGCCTGGCTCGAACACGTGTACGACGACGGACAGCTATTGCAGGGGCGTCCGACTCTGAAGAGCTCTCGGATGACGATTCGACGTTTGTATTCTCATCAGATTCATCGCCAGCAGCAGAGAGTTCGTCGTCCGATCCCTTAAAATCCTCATCCTCTACTTCATCATCGTCGCTCCTATCACTACCATCTCCATTGGCCTGAGCAGTGAGTGACGCCGCTGCCCTCGAAGAAGCGGCCCGAGATGGTTTAACTTTGGGCATGAGCTTGAGGGTTGACGACGCAGCGGCTCGGAGATTCCTGCTTCGTTTGGTAGCGGCAGATTTGGGTACAGATGAACTTCCTGTGGACTCGCTGCCAGACGCCTGTTCTTCTTCCTCTGAGGATTCGATCTTGAGCTTTTGTCTAGGGGCCATTGAACCGGAGCTCTTGGTGCGTTTGAGAGCACGGGGCGCAGAGGCAGCTCGCGCAGGGGTGTGGACTTCGACCTTGCGTCGTTTTCCGAGGGCTACAACGCTTGGTGTAATGACAGTGGACGGCAGAAAGTCGTCGACTTCATCCTCACTGTCTTCTCTTTTTACATCGTCGTCATCATCACCGCTGTTCATGTCAAGCTTCTGCAGGGAGATGCTAGTATTGGGGCTTGAGGTCTCCGATTGAATTTGGCTGGCCAGGTTGGACTCTGACGCCTCAGTCGGAGCAACGGAAGAGGCCGGGCTAGAGACATTGGACCGGCTCCTCAGTGACGAGCGGGTGGCTCTTGCTGGGGTGACAGACACAGAAGTTGACTTTTTTGGAGGCATGACTACAGAGAGTGATGTATGAATGTGAGAGGAAAAGAAGGGATGAACTGATCGCAAGTCGAATGAGGCCGATCAGGGGAGTCAAGGGCTGAAGTGAGAAGAGAAGGGGGAGAAGGGAGACAGACGGTCAGAATTGGCAAGCAAGCAAGCTCACTGATGTTCATTTTTGGTGGCGAAATCGGTCAAAAAAATTGTGCTTGGGCGTGGACTGTGGAGACCAATAACATGTACGTGGGAATGCATGAACGTGAGCATGACCAGTCACGCCAAAATAAAACTACCGAGTTCCAAGAAATCAAAATCACCATCATTGCCTTTGATATGCCTCCCAATCACCACACCACAGCTCCGGACACGGCCTCGACATGATCCCAGAACAGAGCAGCACCGCGAAGGACACCGAATCCTCCCCCTTGGCGATCCCAGAGGTCCTAACCATTATCCTCTCACTCCTAGACAGGAACAGCCTCCTCAACTCCACCACCGTCGCGCGCGTCTGGCACGAGAGCGCACTTCCTCTTCTCTGGGACAGAATCCTGAACCCGCCACTCATCCCAGAGTTCTTCACCCAGCTCAGCAAGAATGGGCCTCTTGTTCAGCATCTGGACTTTACTCTGCACACTGAAAACGACGCCTCCGCTATCGTACCCATGGAGCTTACACGGATTCTCAAAGCAACTCCGCGTCTCAAAAGCCTGGCCTTGCACCTGTCTCATCAAGGCACCCCTCAGACAGTGTCTTCATTGCTCAGAACTATCGTGGGCTTGGTGGCGAATCAATTGACCTCACTCTCCCTGAGTATCGGCGAGATCACCGCTGAGGATGCAAACGAGTTCTTCCCATCTCTATCCTCAATCAAGAAACTAAAGCTCACTCGCTGCTCGTCCTCCTCCGTGGTAAAAGCGATAGCAAACGCGCAAGTGGGATACCCAACAGGAATCTTGGAATTTGTTACGACGACGATGGCGACAGAAGGAGTACACATAAACGTTCTACCAGAGGAGCAACTATTTGACAATGAAGCTCTTATTCGCCTTGGAAAGGCGCTCGCACATCTCCGACATCTGAGCGCTATCAACAACGATATCCTCACCTCCGCAGGACTGATAGATTTTTCGAGCTATTGCAAGACGTTGACACGCCTCAATTTCGAGTGGTGTTCATCAATCGCGCCCCTTGGGTTCGAAGCTCTGATCCAAGCATCCCCTTCGCTGACACATGTGTATCTAGGCGGCACGCAGGCAAGCGACCTTGTGCTTTTCTCTCTCGCTTCACCTCCAGCTCGTGCTGCCAACTTGCAAGTCCTGTCTGTCTTGCGCTGCCGAAACGTTACGAGCCAGGGGATTCAGAGCATTGTCAAAGTCTGCGAAAACTTGCGCGAGCTAGAATTTACGTTGGACGCCTTCGTCATGTTCGATATCTTTGAGGAGCCCGCGTGGGCGAGCTCTCGGCTACAAAAGCTCTTGATGAGCGGGACTCCTGATAGTGAAACCATGTGGCAGGGCAACTTTATTATGGCTGCACCGTTGGAGCCTCGGCAGGGACCTGTCACAGAAAGAGAATTGACGAACATGTATCGACAGCTTGGCAGACTCGAACAGTTGCAAGAACTGCACCTTGGAGTAACGAACTTTGACTTCAAATTATTTGAAGTCGGTCGCACATGTATGGAGGGTCTCAGGAAGTTGCGCTACCTGCGTGTGCCGAATCTGAAGAGGCGTTTCACCCAAAAGGAGCTCATTTGGTTGGCGACAAGACTGGAAGGACTACGCCGAGTGGAGATATACATACTTTCTGCGCAGCGTAGTCTTTTGAAGGATTTGGCGGACCTCAACCCGTTGCTTGAGTTCAAGGAAATGCCCTTTCCGCCTTCAGAAGACCCTGCAGTGCACCTTCAACCAGTAGAGCCACCTTTGCACGGCGAACCCATGGATGATATCTGGCCTGTCTTGCCCAATCAAGAAGATTTCGAGGATGAGTTGGAAACAGACGAGCCGCCGCTTAATGAGCAAGAAGAAGAGGACTCTGATACTTACGACGGCGTCCATCTACAACAGGAAATCAATGCAGTCGATCTGGATGACAGTAATGATGAGAGCGACGAATTAAATTCTAGCGAACGATACGACGATGGTGATGATAGCGAGGACTGGTATGGTAGAAGTCCTTCTTCTAGAAGTTCCACCTATTCTGTTGATTCCTCGCACTCCTTCGGCTGTGATGACAGCGAGGAAAGGCTCGAGCGAGAACTAGAAGCAGCAGAGGAAAGGTGGGAACTGGAGCAAGATCGATTGATTCAGGCAGCGGAGGAAAAGTGGGAACGGGAACAAGATCAG
This sequence comes from Dissophora ornata, assembly GCA_025201705.1. Taxonomy (NCBI): domain Eukaryota; kingdom Fungi; phylum Mortierellomycota; class Mortierellomycetes; order Mortierellales; family Mortierellaceae; genus Dissophora; species Dissophora ornata. Next base: position 84,717 of record MU616571.1, read on the forward strand.
TTAATTCAGGCAGCTGAGGAGAAACTTGAACGAGAGCAACAGGAAGCGGAGGAAAGGTGCGAGCGGGAGCAAGATCGGTTGCTTCAGGCAGCTGAGGAGAAGCTTGAACGAGAGCAACAGGAAGCGGAGGAAAGGTGGGAACGGGAACAAGATCGGTTGCTTCAGGAAGTTGAGGAGAAACTTGAACGAGAACAGCAAGAAGCAGAGGAAAGATGGGAACGGGAGCAGGGCCGATTGCTTGAGGAGGCGGAAGATGAAGAGGATGCAGGAATGACAAATGAAGAAGATGACGAGGCGACGAATTATCGAGTACCTGCAAGATCGAATTGGACGGGCGTGCCTCAAAGAAGACGGTTGAAGGAAGAAGACGACGAGGAGGTGGAGGATGATGAGGACTCTCCCGGGGAAGAACATCAGCCACCAAAGAAGCGGGTTCGGTTCGCAAATGTGAATGGTGTGATTTTCACGAATTCTGAAGTTTCGGACGATTACTCGGATTCGGAGGAGCGGAGCGACAAATCTGCTGATGGACAGCACGGTCTCAATCATGAGGATGAGGATGAGGACGAAGAGGATGATGAGGACGAAGAGGATGATGAGAATGAAATGGAGGATGAAAAAGAAGTAGAGGATGAAGAGCTGGATGATGACGAAGAAGAAATTGATGACCAGGGCGATGCGGAGGAAGATACATCACGTCGAAAGAAGTGGTTGATGTACACGAGAAGAGGGATTTTGTTCACGAACTCTGATTTCGAAGAGTCAGACGAGGATGGGCAGAGCGACGATCACAGCGACGAACAAGAACAGGTCGAGCTCTCGGACAATGGAAGTTCAACCAACCATGGCAGTGAATCGGATGAATTCGAGGACGAAGACCGGTTTGTCTGACAGTCAACGGGGCGATGTCTTCCACAGCGATGAGCGCAATAGGCGCTAACCTGATGGGGACTATAACTCTAGTCGCCTGAGCCATATAGTGATAACTTCATCGACGTCCTCCCTCGGGACTGTGGAACAACACCATGAACCCTCTGTAGTCACATTAAGATGATATTGTAACTTTTTATTCTTGCCAATTGTGATGAAAACAAGATGTCCTACGAAGCAACAGATGTGACATGCTGGTGCTGTTGCTGTTGTTGCTGTTGTGTCTGTTGGCCCTGTTGCTCTTTGTGTCGGGTAATCAGCTTTCGGACATATGCGCCAACTGCTTGGTGTCCTTCGGTTGAAATGCACACCATCCGCCTCTTTTGATTTGACCATAGCACGACTCCTAACTCACTAGCATATTCGAGCGTACTCTCGAAATCCTGCTGACGATTGAACTGGGAGTACAGCCATGAGGCAACTGGGCGAAGACGATTCTTCTCAATCTCCCACAGCCGAATTTGATCTACCACTGTCAATGGCAGGATTGGGGTGTGCTTCCTCATCTGAGCATGAGCGTGTGCAGTAAGGTAGGTGATGATCTGGTCAGCCGTGATACCCTTTGAGAGTGCACGTCGAATACTGTCACGAGTGATAACACCAGTGACCATGTTGGGGAATCGGTCCCGCAGATGGACAAACAAATTTAGTACGGCGATCTGCAGGGGTGAATCTGAGAAGTTTAAGCAACAAAGACGCCAAAGTTAGCGACTAGAATTTCCCACGTATCTATCCTACGTGTCATCCAGAACCTTACCCGTGTAGGCATAGATCCTGTAGTTTGTCTCCAGAACAATGAATCCATGATCATCTTCCTCTTCGTCTTCGGCCTTCCTTGCAGCAGCTGCAGCAATTTTGGTGGCATTCGTATGTGAACCCAACATGACTGGTGTTCCTGACGTCAATGTCGTAGCAAGTCTCGTCGGATAAAATCTTCGACTGCCCCGTTTCCTTTGATACACAATTCCGTAAGCCTTCAAATCTTCCAATAGATGTGTCTGGGTTGGTGTCAACGTCTCGGATGAATAATCATTCCCCAGCTCCAGTGAGCCGAGTTGGAAAAAGAACGTTAAGACCTCCACCAGATCCATGTTCAAACTCTCCGCCATATTTAGGTACTGGAGTAAGAAAGCCCATACTTGTGTATTGATATCCTGCAACAGGAACTGGAAGCCCTTGTGCGTGATCTTAGGAACACCGAAATCCTGCCGAGCCATTTGACTAGCAAAATCGCGTGCATCCATATTGTCGCTCTGAGCTGTGTCGGACCCTCCTGTCATAAGCCCACTCCTACCTAACAGATTCAACACGCCTTTGCAAGGCGGCCTTCCCTCTGTCGTCCCGACCATGAAATGCAGAATCGCCTCCCATTGTTTGGTTGCATAGTCATCCAAGAAAGCGATATCGACGTGGTGCTTATCCGGCGTTGACGTTGCCAATCCGAAACTCTGTGAATTTCCACTATGTTCAATATGGTAGAAAATATTATGTGAGGTTAGAGCGGCCTGCAGACCACACCAGTGGTATATTACAGCAGCGATGTCTAACTTTACCCTCCAGTCAAGGCGTTCCTAAACTGTTCGAGAAATGTTGCATTCATCATGTAGTTCCCCCTCTCCTCTGCGAATATGTTGAGTGCTTTTAGTCGTTGCATTGCCTCTTTGTGTTTCCTATCAGTCAGTTGATTAGCCTTCTTAGTATATGGTCCGGTGTTCCTTAATTGAGCGTAGGACTCCGAGATGCCAAGCGCCCTTAATCAAAGCTCATCTTACATCATTCCTGCGCTCTCCTTGAACCACAGCTTCATATCTGCTACGGGAATCGGAGCGTCGACATAGAGACTGGACATGATGATTTGTTTTCCAAGTGGTGGCAAAAGGCTACGAACGACGTGGGACAATAAATAGAGGCGTTAAGACATACATATTTACAACTAAGCCAGCTAAGATATCAAAGTGCTTCTTACACACCGAAAGATTGCTAGACATGTTGCTGGTTTTTGATAGAGTCGGTTGAAGGTCTGCAGAGGAAGTGTCTCGAGATATTCGTGAATGGAGGTCTGGAATTTCGACATGGCTGGGATCAATTATTAATGCTTTAGTGTACGATGGCCAACGTCAGCGATAAATGATTTTTGTCGATAACTCTGGTTGCATGTACTGCTCGTGTGCGGTCTATCGCTGCTCCCCGTAGATCTCGATCCTGTTGCTTAAAGATGTTCGTTGTCAAGGGATGCATGCATTTGTCGAAGTGATCGTGCCTAGTAATCAACTCGCTTCGTCACGTGCTCACATAGCAAGCCATGCGATCATTTGTGCTCGTTGAACTGGGTTGCCGCCATTTGGTGACAAGTAGTGATCGCCATAACCCTCTTCCTCTCTTCCTCAATCAGGAACGGCACAAACAAGACAAACGGTGGTGATATTGCTTTATGCCAAAAATTGAGCAAGGGCGACGCACATGGACGCTCTCAGATCCCCAGCCCATCAAAGTGCCCTACTAGGGCTCGGCTAGTGCATTTTGTACTCCAAGAGTCCACGAAGCATTGACAAATGGTCCTCTATCATTGAGAGCATGCATACATCTGCATATCTAAAGTAAAGAGCTGACTTGATCACCATCGTCGCTCCTCGCGCTTTGTCTTTTTTATACCTTCCCTGCCTTCATCTTCTTCCTGACTCATGAACCAATATCCTCCAAGGATACCCAATATTCACACTTCCCCTCCAAGGGCGATCACTACATCATGATCTCCATTCTCCTGTCATTCTCATTCCTCTTGTCACTGATTCTGAGTGTGCAGGCACAAATCACCCCCCTTGCCGTTGAAGCATTTGCTTTCGCACGAGCAGGACCAAAGCTGTATATTCAAGGCGGCAAACAAACCGTCAACAACACAGTCGTTACTACCACTACCCAGACTTACTCCCTCGACCTGTCCACCAGCTGGTCTGGGGATGCTGCTCCCTGGACAATGCTCTCGCCAGGCATAGCAGCGAGCTTGATCAATGGAGTCGCCACGCCTGATAACCAGACGTTGATTGTTTTCATCAATGGCGTCAACGACACGTTGATAATTCCAAAATATAACATCGTATCGAACGTGTGGGACACCAATCCTATCGTCCTCACTCCAGACCAGGATACGCGCGAGGGGATACGCCCCGTGATTGATCCGACAACTTGGTTGACTTACTTAGACGCATATCAGAACATGGATATATTCAACCCAAACAGCTCGACCGTCGCCACGAGCGCCATACCATTCACCACATTCACTTCGCGACTGTTCTCGGCTGCTACCTATGTCAGCTCGAGAAAGACAATCATGTATTTTGGAGGCTTGACAGGGGCGCTCACGTTTGACCCTCTGGCGACTTATGTATCTGAATACAACATAGCGACGGGTATCTGGTCTAACTTCGTAAGCTACGTGGCTTTTGACACCCTTCGATTGAGTCCCTCATATAGCTGAAACGTTCTGAACTAAAAGCTACAATGTCAATGTTCATCATTACAGACAACCTCTGGTCAACCTCCGGAACCGCGGTCGGACTTTTGCATGACTGCAAGCGAAGACGGCAATACAGTTCTTATATACGGTGGACGGACAGCTCCGAACACGACGCAGAATCCACCAACCAACTTCACTGGTAGCTTTTATATGCTGGACGTGCCCTTGGGACAGTGGACTCAACTCCCTGACGGAGCTGTACGTCTCTACATGGCCTGTCTGATCATCGGTGACCAGTTTCTAGCGTGGGGAGGATCTGATGGACAGAGCACCCACACAGGCCCACCTGCCATCTTTAGTTTGACTACACGTCAATGGGGTACCTCGTATACCGCTCCGGCCTACTATTTGGACCCGTCTATAGCTACAACGACTGTTCTTGCATCAGGGCTTCCTTCACACACTGGCTCTTCTCAGACCACTGACTCTTCTCAGGCTCAGACCACCGCGTCTACCAATAACCTGGGAGCGATTCTCGGAGGGGTTTTCGGTGGTCTGCTAGTAATCGGGCTATCAGTAATTATCTATCTGTATTTGAAGCGAAAGCAGGACAACATCCAACTCGGCGCACCCCCAGAACAGGACGGAACGAATATCGAAAGGCTAGATGTCCCATTGACCTCCCTCGACTTCAACAAGTCGAGCGACTCCCAGTTGAGCGACTCCAAGTTGAGCGACTCCAAGTTGAGCGACTCCCCGTCGAAGAATCCCCATACTCCTTCGTCCTCAGTTCGCGGGCCCCAGGGCTTTTCCGGCATTTCACATAGATCCTCGATGGGTTCTGAAATGCAGTACACTGTCAGTCATAGGGAGCCGGTGCAGCCTGGTATACCATCGTCTGGATTCGGGACACCTGAAACAGGAAGCCCTGTTGTATACATCCCTTATTCATCCTATGCCCCCGTACCAGGTGTCCCCGTGCAAAGCTCCTTGTATGCCAACAATGGCAGTTATGGCGTCCCTGTCGCTATGATTGCACCGAATGGTCAGGCCTATGTCGTCCCCGCTCCCGTGGCGTATCCTCCTCCTCCTCCTCCTCCTACCACCAGCATCAACAACAGTAACAGTAACTTTGGTGGCAGCGCAAATTCTACAGCTCCGACGACACCGTCATTAACGACAAGCAACACGGTCAGCGGTATGGCAACGCCGGACTCGTCAAGTCCGCCCTCGATTCCACCTCGACCACCCCAGCGTAGTAGTGTGCATTACACAGCCTTTGGTCCTGGATCGACGGGTGATGTCCCTACAACTGCTGTTGGCATCCGCTGACAAATGTAGTCAAAAAAATAATAAATTCATCATTCGCCCATTCTCCTTGACCTTGCTTTTTCTTTTTTTTCTTTTTGGTGCCCCTCGGTGTCTCTCTCCCATTTCTCGCTTTATTTTTCCAAAGATCTTTTAGTCAACCTTCAGAAACGCGGTCCGGCTTTTGCATGACTACCAGCGAAGATGGTAATACAGCTCTTATGTACGGTAGACGGATAGCTCCAAACATGACGCTCAACTCACCAACAGATTACTGTACACTGGCAGCTTTTATATGTTGAATGTGGACTCGTCTCCATATGGCCTGTCTGAACGTCGGTGACCAGTTTCTAGAGTGGGACATGATGGACTCAGCACCCACATAGGCTTACTTGTTATCTTTAGTTTGACCAATCGTCAATGGGCTACTTCGTACACTATGCCGACCTACTATTCGAGCATGCTCAATCCTACATCGACTGTTCCTGCATCTGGTCTTCCTCCGCAGACAACCGCTCCTTATGCTTCCACCAATAGCACTCCTATCAATAACTTGGGAGCGATTCTCGGAGGAGTTTTTGGTGGTCTGCCGGTGATCGCGCTATCAGTAATTATCTGTATGCATTTGAGACGCAAGCAAGGCAAGATCCAATACAGCGCACTCCCAGTAGAAAGGCGGAATTTTCCAGGGAATTCCATTAACTACCGCTGGTCGGACGGCTTTGAGTTGAAGAGCCACCAGTGGGGAAACCCACAAGCCCCTGCTTCCTCACTTCATGATCCACTGGTATTCCACCTGGCTATATTATCTTCTCGTCGCCTATGGGTCCAGATGCCCTACATACTTTAAGTCTGAAGGAACCTGCATTGCCTGTCGTGCCATCGCCAGGATCTGAGGTCCTAGATACTGGAAACTCTGTCAGACACCTCCAATTCTGTCCCGTTACCCGACGTTCCTGTTGTTACATCCTCTGGCTAGCACACCGTCAAAAGTGGCAGGTCCTCTGCGGGTTCTGCGATAGTGCACGAAGCCTACATTCTGGCAATGAACATGACAATGCCAAACATGTCCTCTTACATCAATATCGCAGCAAGAGATGATATGGATACCACGCCTCAACCACTTAGTGCCCGCAATGCAGCGACATTCAATACTGCGAGTTCTTTGACCATTATCGCGACTATCCCCATGCTGAACACCGGTAGCATGTGCTACGCTTAAAACGCACCAGCCAATTCTGACACGCAAACTTTCTCGTATGTCAACAATCGCGACGATGACGCCGAGTAGCGAGGCTTATATTCTCCCGACTCCCGCGGTGTATTGCCCGCCATCTTCTCCCGTCAGTATCAACAACGTACGCATCTCAACGGTGATCAGTGGCAACTCCAATGAAACTACTCAGGGCAGAGACACCACAGTTTATCGAATGAGCATCAATAATAATAGCAACGACGCCATCAATGATCACAAATAACATTCTCAGTGGCATGAGGTCGCGAAGTTCGGTTCTGATTCCGGAGTGGCCAGCCTAGCCTGGTAATGTTCACTAGACAGCCTATGTCCCTAGATTGAGACGATGCCTTCACGAAAGATAAAAAAAACCCCTCACTGTAATGATTTCATGGGTAGTGATGGATGTATATCACTGCCATCTAACACCCAGAGAATGGCTCGGAGTTCTCTTCACCGAAGTGTGTAATTGATAGAGTCCTTTAGTTAGGGACACACCAAACATCCAAACGGGATTTCACTGAGGTTTAGATTGAGAAAACTGCGCTAAAGGATATAAATCATAGCTGGCATGTTCTCGAGGGCTATGCCAGCGTCTGCTTTCTGTGAGAACAGAGAATTTATCTGGCTGCGCTGTCATGCCCCTATCTTGAGAAACTCAGGGAAACAGCGGCCTTCTGATATTACGGGCAGAAAATCGTAGTTGAAGGGACCCCAACAATACACTTCCCTGCGGTAATGAGCAACCGATATCCGGTCTTACCATTCGTCCCTGTTGATATAGAGTGCCTGGTAACGCAGTTATATGCAGCAGTAGTCAGCCTAGCCCTATAGATGGAGTTCCGCTCGGCTCAGCTTAAACTTAGAGCTAGGGTAGCTGGTAAAAGGATGTGACATGGGGCAGTGCAGCATATACCCCAATGTGTCTCTTGGGCTGAGGCAATACCATTGACTCCACATCTACAAAAGAGTACTCTTCCCGGGTCAGCGAATGGCTCATTCTGTTTTCTGTTCGCATCGCCACACAACGTCGGCCCAATATCATAGAAGGGAAGCATGGTGAATGTGTGGACAGGAATAGATCTAACGTGATCGTGGTTAACAAATTGGTGCGATTGCATGTGGGCTTGGGGAAAGTTATTTCAGGATGCCCAAAGCTGCAGAAAATTCTTCCCTGCCACATTGATGCCGATGCGCCAACCACAACACTCGGTATACGGAATGGTTGCTTCGCGTCCAGGTCTGGAGAGAGCAAACCCTTGGTAAAAATCGAGTAACATTGCCACACCCGCGTGTTTGCTGTTTGATATAAATACGCCTTGAACCACCCTCAACTTCTAATCGCATTCACCATTGAACCCAATCCTTCTCCACTAAACCACAGAGTAACCACTCTCTTATCGTGAAGCCTTACACACTCCTCCGTTCGTCCGTAGATACACATAAATTGCTACATCCACCAAGAGTCATGGTTGCACTCTCAATTCGTAGTCTGATCTTATCAGTCTCCTTGGCGACAATTGTCACACTCACAACTGCCGCTCCCGTCCCAAAGCAACAAGATGGCAGCGATGCCTGCGGAGTTCTTGGTAGCTTAAATGCTACTGACATCACCTACGAAGCTGTCACTGCCTGTTACAAGTCCATCCCATTCGACACTACGGTTACTACCTCGACCATGGAGACAGTCTATACTTTGTTCAACGAATACTATGTATTTCGCGACTCTGCTCTGTCACCCAATCTGATGTCGCCTTTCTCTAGCGCCCCGGTGGATATTGTGAACACGTTGGCGACGATCGGAAAGACAAATTACACAAGCGACTTCAATTTCCATGATGATATCAGCACTGCGATCCAGACGCTGCACGATGCTCATGCTGGATATGATGGTAAGTGTCTCAAATAGGGACATGGAAGCCTTCTTTGCGTGTTCGTTCTAACACCAACTATAATTTTATCAATGGCTGGTGTGTGCATAGTCAACTGCTACAACGCCTACATGTTCGAGCAGCTCCTCGCCCTCTATGCACCCGTTATCAATGGCCAGCAGGTAACACTGAAAAAAAGTTGCACAGCGCGTAGTATTCAAAAACGCTACGCCCGCCAAAGACGAAAAACTCAATGTTTTTATATTTTGCTTATTTCTCTAGTCCCTTCGTGTCTTCAAAGACTATGGTGGTCGCGGCTATGAGGACTGTGAAGTGTTGAAAATCGACGGTCAGGACGCTCTGCCTTACATCTACTCGTGGGCTGACCGTCTTGGCTTCTCCAAGGATGGTGGTGTTCGTCAGAACCAGGCCCTCGCTAACCAGGTCTACAACCACGACTTGGGAGAGTTCATCACGTCCTCTGGCGATTTCGCCCAGCGTTTCAGATTACCCGACAAGGCATATATCGATTACGAGTTGAACTGCCCCACATCGTCCGCTACTATCAATCTGCGCGAGAACTGGAAAGTTTCTCCTCTTAGCCAGGCTTCGTTCACGGATGTCAACAGCTACTTGGCTAACGTATGCTACTCCACACCCGCATCCACCAGCAACAACAACATGCAGAAGCGCGAGCTCATCCATCCGACCACGAGACAACTGTACCCTACCCATCGGAAGAGTACTTTCTTGGACGCAGTTCCTTCTCCCCAGACTCCTCAGGGATTAGCTATGGCTAACAAGTTGGGTGCCGGCAATGCCACCGTCTACTACCAGCTCAAGGACAAGCTCGATGTCGGAGTCATAGTTGTCTTCACACACGCCGCTGAGGATTCGGAACTCGATGTCATCCTTAATGCTTTGGAGGAGTTTCAGAAGTTGAACGTGACGAAGCTCATCTTCGATTTCCAGGGAAACGGAGGAGGGTCTGTCTCATTTGCCTCGAACCTTGTACAGTTGTTCTTCCCGAATAAGGGCCCACTCGACAAATCCCTCCCGTCCGACCTTCGTGTTAGCAAGACGAACCAGGATCTGAGCGTTGCCGCCTTCAATACTTCATATGGAGGTCTCTACGACGCCTCCGGCTATATAGACTTGGCTACCAAGGGGCTGTACACAAACGATAGTCTCTTCATGGACCCAGTTACTTTGAGTCGCAATGGCCGCGCCACTCAGTATTCAGAGCTGACTACGTTGGGAACTGATTCTCTGCCGACTATCAAGGAGCTGGGATCTTTCCCTTGGACCAACAATCCCAATAACATCCGTCTACTTTCGGACGGTCGTTGTGGCTCATCCTGCGCGCTCTCCTCGCACTACCTTCACACTCTCTATAACGTGACAGCTTACTCGGTCGGCGGTGTCTATGGTCAAGAGCTGTCGTTCTTTTCGTTTGCAGGAGGTGCAGTCAGTTCGCTGATAGATATCAACAAGATCTACACTGCAGCCAATGTGAGCAGTGATCTGAAAGATCTGCCTTATCAGAACGATGTCAGGCTACCAATTTTGGAGGTTTATGCCCGCGAGAGCCAGGTTCCATTGGAATATGATTACACGCAGTATACTGCGAACTTTCACTTGGACTTCGATCCAAGCAATGCTCGCAGCCACGATATTATGTGGGACCAGGTTGCTTCTCATGCTTGGATGTGAAACTAGTCATCCAAGTAGCGTGGAGGAGGAGCAGGAGCAGGAAATTACATTTTTTTTTTTTATCTTTTGGCCATTTAAAACCTCGTGTACATATGATTAGAATCGAAGAATAAAGAGGCATTCGCAGGTTCAACTCACATGTGTTTTATAGTACACAAGTTAAACACTAGGGCCAGTGCAAGAACGTTCAGACAGAACGCCCGCGCAAGCACTTTACTTCCACTTTTTCTTGATTGTATAAACGCGTAATATTCTTTTTGCCTTGTTGAACTCGGCCCTGACTGCGTCCAGGTCCACAGGCTCGTTTGGCAGATCCACTTCCACATGATATTCTTTTCCATTGTCTACGCTCTGACCTTGACTCTTCGAGTGCAGTACCAACTTGTCTGGTGAAACGATGTCCAGCGTGACGCCGTCCATGGATTTGTGATTAGGGAGATCGATCTCAACAATGATGCCCAGAGTGCCCTTTGAGCACGGCAACAGTCGACTTTGGAGGAGGATGTCATCCTTTCCTGCCAAGGGAACAAATATCACGCCTTCTTTTGTTTTGACAGAGGAGTCCTCGGCTGCTACGATTCGATTCCTCTGTGAAGATTTATCGGCATTCCAGTCGCCAATCTCCTGTATTGCTGGTGGTTTTGGCCAAACGACAGATCGCTTCTTGAGTTCATCTTTCGATTTTATATTGGGTAACTGGAAGTCTGTCGGATAATAAGGGTATTAGATGACTATTTCCACCGATTGGTGATCCAAGGAATTCCAGCGTCTTTGAAGGTACTTACTTCTGCTGAGTTCGATACGGCATTTTTCTTCGACCCATTCCATCGCCAACTCCATGATGTAGAGTTTATAGTCCATGTCCTTCTCCGTCCTCTTGAACGGTTCCGTGTGTATGCACGCGTCGATCACTAGATAACCCTTTGCCACTGCGAATACAAGGTCCCTATTAGATAAATACCACATCTAGGTAGAAGTCATTGTCATGTCCGTCTAGTAACACCCTTACTTGAATCGCGATGCTCGCGTGGCGGACTTAGTTGGAACGGCACCTGATAGTTTACGCCGTCTTCTGCATTGATAGCCCTCCTGATCTCTGCCTCACTTGCGACTGTGGGCTTTGGCATCTGACCCGAGTGACAAACATTGATAAACACGATTGTGTCCTTTGGAAATACGACTGACTTGACAGAGGCCATGGGGATTTTGTTTCTCTCCTTGGTCGTTTGTGTTTGGACTACGAACCCTGGAACAGGCGTGATCTCGTTCATGGCCTGACGTGGTGCCTGTGAAGCACTCATATAACCCTGTGCCAGAGCCATGGCCGCCTTTGGGTTCTTTTTGAACTCTGCGAGAAGCGCCTCCTCGTCAGCAGCATCTCTTGCATCGAGGGAATCCGGTGTGTTGGGTTCGGCGGCTGGGCCGAGGGCTGACAACAGGAATGATGAGGGTTTTGAATCCTTCTCGTCAAAGTCGAGGAATGACATTGTAGTTCGACTCTGAGAAACGAACAGTGAGGACTTTTCTTTCTCTGTCTTTTGCGTCCACAGGTGGCAACAAAGCCACGTTGCCGCCAACTGCGTCCCTTTTCTGTTCTATTTTTGCTGATTGATATCCCAGCGCTTCTCCTCACTCGCTTTTATACCTCCCTTCCCATTTTATTGCATCGCTTCTCGGCGAGCAAGAAATCATTCCCTGCCTTCCTCATTCCTTCCCATTCCGTTCCACTACACCTCCCTATATCCCGTGATCTTCCACTCTTTAACTTATTTTCAAAGTACAGCCCACAATGTCTAGGAGACCAGTCTCCGCCACAGACGCCAGCGCGGTTGTGCCTCCACGCCGTTCCTGGCTCAAAACCGCTATCGCCTTCATACCCTTCCTCACCCTCGTTATCTCCTCATGGCTCTATGCCCTCCACTTGGATACCCTCGCCAATGAATCCATGGTCCGGTCAAAAGGTCTTGCACGGAACTCATTATCAAAGCCAGACAATGATCTGCCCTCGCACTCTTCTTCCAACGCTGGTCATGACAGCGTTGTCATTGGCGATAGCAAGGACAATATATTTTATTTCATACAGGTAAAGTAAAAGGACACCTTAGTCTGGACATATGATGATCAAGGGATGAGTAGAGGGATGCGGAGAGGGAGGGAGGATGAGGGACATGACTGAAATGTTCATGTCAGGCTCACATGTATCTTGTATGAAGTGGCTCGTGAACTGCGTCCTCCCATTCCTCTTGATCTGCGCTACATTTTGGTCATTATTTGTACGAAAGCCGTGATCGTGTTTATCTGACTCAGTTGCTCTAACGATCTGTCTCCTGTAGGTCTCCGATTTGCACATCAGCACTTTCCGGAAGGCCAGTACCGCCAACTTCTACACGTTCCTCTCTACAGCCCTGCCCCTCGTCGAGCCTTCATTTGTGGTCGTCACAGGAGATCTTACAGATGCCAAGGATAATAATCTGGTGGGATCAACGCAGTACTTGGATGAGTGGACCACATACAGGGACGCGCTCGTGGAGTCCGGTGTGTTGACAAGGAGAAACGGGTCGTTTTGGCATGACCTTCGAGGCAATCACGATTGCTTTGATGTCCCCAGTTGGTCCAGCAAACAAAATATGTTTGCGAACATGAGTGCCTCCATGGAACCCGGATTCATGTTTGATGTGAGGACGGATTATGGAAAATACGGATTCATTGGGATTGATGCGTGCCCCCAGCCGGGACCTGCACGGCCGTATAATTTCTTTGGACTGTTTGAGACGCCAGACATGGACAAGCTGAAGCAACGACTAATGCTTAGCAACGGAAATAATCATACTTTTGTGGTAAGGAAACGAGATGATCCGAGGCAGTCTCTCCCCTTGACTTGAATCGATATTGATAAGGATGTATAACATCTTGGTGGCGCACTCTTTCTAGTTTTCACACTACCCGGTGACGACGACAATGTTTGGTGAAACCTCTGCCGGAGAGAGCTTTGCGGAGCTGTCTAAATCATTCAGTGTGTACATGTGTGGCCATTTGCACAAGTTGAAATGGGGTAAGCGAATGACGAGTGTTTTTTTCTTTTCGCCTCATAAACAAGGGGGAGGAGAGAAAACCTGTGGTGTGTGGACTAACAATGGATGCTGTGACTCTCATTAGGCTTGGGAGATGCGCTTCAAGTATATCAGCCAACACACTTCCTCGAACTGGAGGTCGGAGACATGAAACAGAACGGGATTTACAGGATCATGGTTGTGGACAATGACATGATATCTTTCACCGATGTATCAATGCCTATGACGACTATTCCTTCGGCCCTTATTCCGTCCCGCAAGGACAATCAGGTCGCTGAAGGAAGTCAAGAACAGGAAATTGGTTCGGAAGGGCAAACCCCCAATGAAGTCAAGAAGAAGCGACCAGTTTTAGGGCCTAGATTGCCTACAAACCCCATTATCGTAGTATCCAACCCCAAGGATTCGCGATACTTAATTCCCAAACACGAACCAGTAAACAGAATCGGAGCAAGCACACACATCCGATTCCTAGCATGGACCGACAATCAGGTTCCTGACGGCGATCACGAGTATGTGCGCAAGGACATCAAGATTGAAATCAGGATCGACGGGAAATTGCACGAAAAGCCTGCGCGTTTTGCAGGAACCAAGCCTGAAGACAAGAGCGAGGACGATGAAATTCTTCCGCTTTATGTATCAGAGTGGAATCCACAGGAATACAATGACGGCGAGGATCACGAAATGGAAGTCAAGATTGTGGATCGCTTAGGACGCGTTGGAAGCAGTCGCTCTGTCTTTAGAGTCGATGGACAGCGATCAGAAATGAAGGGTGGTTTTGCAGAGTGGATCATGTGGGCCAACATTGCATTGCTGGTGAGTTGCATATCCGTGTGACATTAGCGTTGTTGTTTTTTCGTGCGCGATGCGATCTGATCCTTGATCTGACGTGTCCCTCTTCGACTCATTATAGCTTAAGACTCTATTCACAACTGGATATATCGCTATGGCGCTGATCCTTTTGATCCTGCCGAAACTCTACTCGCTCTATCTTCAAACATCTCCACCACCAACTCTGTCACTTTCAAAGGCAACTACCGATATGTCCTCATCCTCGTCTTCATCATCTTCTGACAGACCCCAATTCAGGAATGGCTACGACGCATGGCTTGATGAAAAATGCCGACACCTCTACCGCCTCTCCTCAACCTTATCCTCTGCCTCGTCGCGGCACCGATTCTGGAACCGTTTCGTCAACCATACTGTTCACGCCCACATTCTCCGCCTTGTTCACTTTTCAACTCAACCACTCTTGTTCTACCCAACCCTAATCTTCACCCTCATGTTGGTAACGGTCCCACACTACTGGGGAAACTTTGTCCCCGCCGCAGGAGAGCAGGGCCAAGGATACTTTTATCTTCAGGGAATATATCTGCCGAATGCAGGAGGACACTTGGGAGGAGGACTAGGCGCGGCGAGTTTAGATCCTGCAGGCCCTGAGAGGGTTCGTCGGCCACTAAGCGTTCTCTCGGGGGCGATTTCTTCCATGACAGGAGGACGACTCATGTCCTCTTCGTCTTTGGCAGGATCATCTTTCAACTCTTCATCGATTTTACATCCACATAGCACCACAGTTGCGGGTACTTGGATCCCGATGGCAGATACATGGATGAGCTCGATCTGGACGGTGGTTTATGATTTAGTCATCTTTTTATACTATCTTACCCTGTGTGCCACCCCATCCGGCTACTTGTATTCGCCCTCAAACCCACACCGACTCCGGCCTTATCATCGGACATGGTATATCCGTTGTCTGATTTTCGGGATCTGGGTGTTCCGGTGCTGTTCTGTCCTAATGACTGCAGAGCTTTATGGCCCGAGTGTGGTCTGGACTGGCATTGGAACGTGGTGGCTGGTCGTGGTGGGATGGCTGATGTTTATGGTCGGATGGAGTCGCTCTCGGGTGGAGAGGGATATTTTGCTGAGGAGAGAGGATGATGATGTCGACTATGAGGAAGAGCAAGATTTGGATAAGGAAGGAATTGAACATGGTCGACATGGCAATGAGAATATCAGTCTGCTAAATCGAAAGGATGCCCAAGTAGAGGACGGTGAGGAGAGCGAGGAAGAGGTCCAAGATGAGATCGGGATTGAAGGTGTAGGTGATATCGGCCGGAAGAAAAAGAATAGGCGACCCCAGAGGAGTCGAAAGATCAAAGCCGATGCATAGCGACACCAACAGCATAGATATCACATAGAAAGAGGCGAGCATACATTAACACATTAAATGGGGAAGAAATGAGAGGTACCGAGAACTAATTATTGTTGCTATTATACGCATGGTCCATCAAAAGTGCAACAATCCTTGTCCAGGGCACGTTCACGAAAGTCATGCAACATCTCAAACTCTGTGGTTGCCTTACTAACGCCTCAATTTCCTGTCGGGATCCCACCCCCATTGCACTGTTCAACGAATTTGAAGATGGCGAGGAAGGTGCATTAATAGATCCGATGCTATGTGAGGACTTGTTGTTGCCGTTGGCGTGACTCTGGCTCAACGCGCTGCTATTGCTATTAGCGGGTGAGGTATTGGTTGGTCCTGCGGTTGCCTGTGCCAGAGTTGCCAAGGAGATCCTGCGCAAGGAATTAAAAAACGATCCAGCCGAGAAAGATTTAGGATTCGGCGACACAGGAGATGATATTGGGGCCGACTGTATGGGAAGTGGCAAGGAGGGTGTATTAATCTTGACCTTGCCTAGTCGGTGTTGGGGGTGGTTACGGTTGAGGTTGAGGTTGTTGTTATTGCGGTGGTGGTGATGGCGGTGCCCATGGTCGCTTTCATTTGCAGCATTGGGGTTGGGAATAGGCGGTAAATTCTTTTCTGATGTCGGTCGGACCGGACTTGTAGAATGTAATCCGTGTCGCAAAGGAGGTGTATCTCGAACGGGCGAACCGGGTATTTCAGTGAGGCTTCCACCATCCAAACTTGCCATCGGTAGTTCGTCTCCGACGTTCGAGGCCGTAATAGCCACCTATTCATTTCATAGAGTACAATATTTATCAGCATAGGGGACCATGTGATGTCAAGATCGACATCTGTTACATCGCTTATGGCAATACCTGAGCATGTCCACGACCTCCTGGCCCTCGCATCATCACAAACTCTGTCGGGACAGTATGCGGACCGAATTTGAATCGCCTACCGACCTTGGACGCCGCTTTCTGCTGATAAATCCCTAGCAGACTTTGGAAACCAGCGGCGCCTTGGAACAGCGTGATTTTACTTCCGTTGCCATTCCCACGCCCTGACGTGCTCGGGAACGGTTTCCCAACTTGAAATCCATCATTCCCCTGCGGGGGTTGGCTCCAATGCGCATCTTGACCCATGTCTCTCGATCGCTGATGCGGCGGACTGGACGTTGGTGATGAGGGTCCTAATGTCGTTGTTGTTATCGAAGGAAGAGTCACTGCCAATTCGACGCACAGAAACTCGTTGTCTTGGACCATGACCTGTTCAAACATGTCCTCATAGTCGTCGATGACATAATAAATTAATGGCCAGGAGCATTCCACCGTAGCCTCTTTGACATCAACCCTCGACTTTGTTGGCAGGGCGTAAACTCTTTTCGACACGTGTTTCCGGGTACAAGTCATGCTAGCTTTCGTTAAGCCTGTGATGGGATTGGTTTCGGTCACGCGAGAACATACGGCGACGGTCAACTTGCACGGTAACTGAACTTGTCGTGGAAGCGAAGCAAACGAACAAAGTGGACAATATCAGAATTCGTACCATCGTTCCGTCTTAGGCCACCACATGTACTTGAGCACTTCTTCATACCTGAACAATAACATTCAAGAAAAACGTGTCCTTCCACAGAACGACCGCCTCCTGTTCCTCCGTCAACACGCCTTGACCAGTGCCAGCTCCTTTGACTTTGCGTTTCACAAACACAGGATCGACACCTAATCCTCCATTCTCTACCTCAAACGATGCCTTCTGAACAAAGAATAATAGATCGTCATTCCTATCATCGGAATGCTCTGATAGGAAAAACTCCTGGAAGAGCTGTCGCCACCGCGGATCACGCGCATCCAGATCTTCCTCTGCCTCCGTTTTGTTTTCAGTGCTGTTGTTGCTTCTATTGTCTTGAGGATTTCCCCGGCCCGCTGCTCCTGGAGTAGCTGCAGCTGCAGCTTGTCGGGTCGTGTGATTTTTAAGCGCATCCTTGTTAGCATGATCGACAGGGCCATGAAGATTATCTTGGACGAGGCGGTCGAGGATTGTTTTGAGGTTGGACATTATGAAAAAGTATGCTTGGGGGGTTGAGGTTATCGTTTTCTTTTTCTTGTGTGTAGAGTACGACAGTTTGACGAGAAACGAAGTGGGCGTGCAGTTGTGATATATCACTCGCAGAAAGGAAAAAATGGGGTGTGGTGTTTTGGGGGTCTCAGGGAGGGAGGGGGGAGCTAGCAGGAATGACAAAAACGACAGCTGGTTTGGAATGCCGAGGGAGGTTTGAGGGGCAAGGCTTCCTAAGTGAATCCAAAAACCAAGGAATGGGCAACAAGGGGCGGTTGTGGTTGCTGCTGTGGTGGTGATGGTGTGAATAAGAAAGTTGTGACGAATTGTCAGAGGAGGAAAGCTGTGCGATTGGATCCTTTTGTATGAATGGACACATTGTTGACCTCAATCAATAAAAGGGGCCAAGGCAACAGACCACGCCAAAACTGAGATGCGAACACATAACATGCGCGTGACCAAACGCCATGGGGGCGTGTCTTCACTGTACCATGAAAAAGATTAAATGTGTTCCGTTCAAAGGTCAATGAGTGCAACTGCCAGTACTCAATCGACCCACGCTCCTCTCTAGTTTGGTCGCCCCGCTGATCAATTGAGATGAATTGGTGGCGCTGATTTTAAATATCAAATGCGTGTTTGCTGTGCCACTACTCCTTTTCGTTGCTGATAATACCAAAGGCAGAACCGTCGTAGAAGGAGATTGCGAAGTCAAAGAAAGGGGACATGTGCAAGGACAGACCGACTATAACACGCCATTTGCACGGCTCATAGCTCCAGTATCCCCAACTACTGTTCAGGCAAATCAACGCGATATGTGTATCATTCAATTGCTGGGAACTGTTGGCCGAGGTGGGAGTCCCGATGGGTGGCTGCGGCACCAGATTCGGTTCGGATCTTGATGGCACTCTCATAACGACGCTCATTAAGAAATTCAAGGTGTGCGGTTGTCATAGTTTTTGAGTGGGTTGTACCTGCAAGTTAATAAACTTCTGCCTTCATGGATAATTCCAAAGGACAACAAGAAGTTTACTTTGTGAAGGTTGTTTAGGCCAGAAAGAAATGCGTGCACGGCTGCATGTCTCTTCAGGTATATAGTCCAGTTCGCGCTATTTGATCGCTTCCAGGAACAGAGTCCTGTCAGAGCTGCACGAGATCACTATAGGAGCATCCAAATCACCCAATGCAAACCGTTGACGTTAAATTCTTGAAGTGATACCGAAAAACCAGTGTGACGCTGCGCAGGATCCGCTTGCTTACCGATTGACTCTGTAGGATGGAAATCAACTTCATTCACCCCAGCATGATGTGCAGTGTACTTGTGAACAAGCTCGCCCGTAAAGGTATTCCAAATAACCACTGCTCCATCGCCCGCTCCGGCTCCAGCCATTAGCCCATCTCTGGACCACGCTGGGCGGACCAAGTGTGTTTCTAATCCATGAGGCGCTCCTTCAATTATCATCTGTCGGCGATTATCCACGAAAGAAGGCTTTACGTCCCATATCTGGAGAGTGTTGTCTAAGGCATTAGACAGGAGTCGAGTTCCGTCCGGTGACAAGCGGATGCCTGTAATAGTGTCCGTATGTCCTGAGAGTGAGAATTGTACACGTTTCATTCGTACGTCCCACGCGACGATGCCATTTCGGTTGGCCCCTCCTACGAAAACCAAATCACTGGAATCTGAGAAGCAAACCGAAGTGACTGGGCACTGAAAGTCGAAGCTGTCTATAGAGTTTTTTGCTCTAAGGTCCCAGATCTACAATGCATATACCAAGAAGAACACGTTATTTCAGGCTCCGGTGCCGTTGCTAGGGTACATCCATCTATGGAGGCGACGATAGGACTTACTTTGACGGAGCCATCATCTGACCCGCTGACTAGTAATTCAGGTCCTTGCCGTGACTGGGAGCAGCTGTTGACGACAGACATGTGGCCTTTGCAACTTTTTAATCGTTCGCCTGTTTGCGCATCAAAAACACCACAGGTCTTGTCGGCGCTGGCTGTGAACACTTTGCTGTTCGGAATCATGAATGTACGCATTAGGTTGGTGCCACCTCCTATCCACCATCGTCAGTGATCGTAGCATTGCCACTGTTTTATCCATACCTTCCATCTTTGGACCAATGCAACTCCAGGATGGCGCCAAGGTGTGCCCGGATGATACCATAGTTGTCGCCATCGCTAAACGTATCCCATAAATCTATATTGTCAAGCACACGTCAGATACCATCGGATACGAAATCCTATTTGGTCAATTCAGTCATCTCCCTGTATTCCCAGCGACGTACATATACTCCTCTCTGCGCCCGCTGATGCAATATGCTGTCCAGATGGACTAAACTCGCAGGTATAAACCTCTGCGGTCTGACCTTGAAAGGTGTTTGCCAATGTCTGGATTGTTGGCGCCCATGAATACATGGATCCAAGGGTATCCGTGAAGGTTGCATTGGCCGTTGCAAACTCTTCGGGTCGCAGGCGTTTATTCAGTAGGTCGTCCACAGTGAGCGGATTCTTGCGCTTCTTCATGCTTTGTCCATGCAAATGCATGTGATGAGGGGGATGGGTGAAAATTGGGCTTCGCCTTTGGAGTAACCAAACACCATAGACTGCTTCATGCATATGTTTTGTTGCTCTCGTGATGTCGAACTGATTCATGGTCTGCAATAAACACATTCAAATAACACAAGTGTCTGACACTGGCGTATTGACTCCATGGCTATCCTTCTATGAAAGCAAGAGTGTGGACTTCCCTCAGCGATTAACGCCTTGACCAAGATTGATAAACTTTCTCGAGACGCCACCAAAATGGATAGGGCACATCTCACAAATGAACATGAAAATTCCAGCGCAGCTGACGTGTCACATTCGTGCGAATGAGCCTTGCACAAAAGCGAGACACACAGCTCGCTCATTCCCCAATTGACCCACCTTCAACTCAAATCTGAGGCAATGCCAATGGATGAAGACAATTACGCCAATCCTGTCGTGCCAGACTATGGCCCCGATGTATCAGCCTTGGTAGACTACGGAATATCCACTATCAACCAAGACGGTGCAGTTGTCCTTGATAATCCTCAACAACCAGAGCCACTCTCCAGTATCAGCCAACAGACTCGTCCAATCCTTCCTGTTCTCATAGACGATGTCAAACGGGACACTGGCGAGTTGCGCCGAAATGAATATTGTATCCTCATCCACGTTTACCGGCAACTCTTAGCAATGTCCCCGGAAGTTCGGGCCAATTATGGAGGTGGACTTCGTGACCAGCTCGCTAACTTAACCGGCGTGGGTTTCAGTACTGCACAAAAGGCTATGAAGTTTTCAAAGATGGGCTATATCCCTGTTGGACCGTCCAGGGTCGGGAGAAAGCAAAAGGTGCTGGACGAGGATTATGCCGAAAAGATCAAGGAGATTGTCAGGCGCAAGAATCGGGCTGGGGAGATGGTCTCCGCAATCCAAATCAAGGACGAGCTCAAGAATGAGTATAATACTGATGTGACATTGACGATGCTGAGGCGCGATATGATACGGCTCGGCATGCGATGGGAGCAAGGTATGGAAATAACCATGAACAACCACTGAAGGACTTGGTGGCAAAAATGTACTCATTTTATATAATTTTTTTTTCTTAGGATCAACAACTCGACAGTCAACATGGAGAAGCCGCGGGGGCTGGTCAAAGCGCAAAAAGACAAGCGTGAAAGGGCAAGAGACATCGAGGCTGGGCGAAGGATCAGAACAATGCGATGGAGGAGTTGTGGAATCCGCGGAATCATATTTTACCGAGATCAACTCATAGCGCGTCAGAAACTACAAACTTTGGTAGTCTATCATCATATCTAGAAAAGCATCATGGCAGGCTCCAGTTTCTTTTCTACATTGTGCGAAAGTCGTGCAGCAACATCAGTCTCAACAAACCACAGAATCTCCATTTCTTTACCATGGTATATAAATTTTTATTATTTTAGCGTTCCCTTGCCCCTTCTTGAGGATTGCCTGGTGGTCCAGTGGGCTTTCGGCTACTAGCGCCATTGGGATTAGATGATGTACCAGAAGAATTGACTCGACTTGGCGTCACTGAAGTAGTTGCTCTGGTGACTGCAACGCCGGCAATGGTACATGATGGTGGTGAGGACGAAGGGAGATAAGGGTATGCTTGATATATGGACTCGGCCGATGACGGCGGACCAGGGTAACTTCTAATGGAGGATAGAGAGAGTGGAGTGGTAGTAGGAGCTTCGTAAGCGCCACTAATGGTCCTGTAGGGATCGCTTATAGGTGGCCCTGCGCCATAGATGATAGGGGATGCGTGTATTGACGGATGGGGATGTATTTGATGGTGCTGCTGTGGCGGTGGTGGTGTTGGTGGTGGTTGCGATTGCATTTGTAATTGCTGTTGTTGTCCTTGCTGCTCCTGTAAATGCAGTAGTCTTCGACGCTGATCTAGATCCTCCTGATGGGTTTGGATCTGTGCACGGAGATTCCTCAGCTCCTCATCATTCCTAGCTGGCTCTTCTGGATACGCTCTTGCAAGTGGTTTGTTTTCCTGACCATCCTCGTCCTCAACAAGACTGGCCCCATGTCGATGTCTTTTTCGAAGATACAGGATTAACAGGACTGTGGCCAAGATGACTGCAATACCACCTGCTAACCCTCCAATAATTGCTCCTGTGTGCGCACTGAGGGATGACCCATCCTTATCATTGGCGGATCCTGATGAATTGGTTGGTGCTGGAAGAGACGAATTTAGAGGGGTATAGCTGGTGATCCAAGTGTCGGAGTCCAAGTCATAGATCAAAACATCAGGGTCGACTTCGTTCATGGTGACGTCGACCCCTCCCCAGACGAGAAGTTGGTTCCCAGCAATGGTACACGTAGTATATAACCTCGTTTCCCCTGGGGTCCCCTGGTGCCAATTCAGCGTGACGGTGTCAAGGACAAAGAGGTCGCTGAGGAGTTTAAGTGTGCCGGGAACCCGCCCGCCGAAGATGACTAGCTTGGTACCGTCATCGTCTAGATTTTGGTTGAAAACGGAAGATAACGATGGACGCGTTAAATATTATGGACGCATGCACCGTGTTGCCTCACTATTATTATATCTAGAAAATATCTTACTTGCAGCCATGCAATGATCTGCACGCATTGTTGGCGACTGGCCAGTCGTAACCTAGGATAAAAATGAAAACGCACCTTTAAGATATTTGATCACCTTCCGGTCATCCATATACTGCATAACAAAACGGATCCATACCAATGTCGACCACATTTCTGACGCCGGCACGAACTCTGTGACAACACTTTGCAAAACAGTCTTCAGTTGACCACTATATCCTCCAAAGTATAGGATGCTGCTCCTATACTTCGACCACACGTTCCCATAATACGCCCGTGCCTGAAAAGTAGTCGTCGCAGGAGGCAAGGCTCCGGAGGAAGCCATTGTGTCCATCGCAACGGAATACATGCTCATCGTGTCCCTGTTCCCTGTATACCCTCCTGCCAAATACACCATATTCGTATCCGGATCAGTTACTGCGCCGACACCCTGTAGGTTCCCTTGGACTGGATTAACAGTCAAATATGACCATGTATCTGTCGCCACAGAATATTCCATGGCGAAAAAAGCCCCAGAATGGAAAGTGATCATAGTCCCTTCATCTGCTGTAAAAACCGCGGGAAAGAGTATTTGATTAGGCCCGTCCGCGAGTTTTTCCCAGGTCGGACTCGATGCGTTCCAGGGTACGGATAGATCAAGGGAGACGAACTGGCTTTGTTGTACATGAGAGTTGGTACCGCCACATATATATAATTTAGTAGTTGTCCTTGCGGATGCAGCTTCGGAGACGGATAAAGGTATCATACGGGATGGGTAAGAAGTCTGAGCCAGTGCGAAGTGTGAAGAGCCAGGGGTAGAGGAAACCCTGGAGGAGAACAGGGCATGTAAAAACGCAGGAGAAAGGAGGAGAGAGAGGATTGAATATCCAGCGGACACTCCTTGCGTTTTGACCATTGGTTTAGACCGAGCAGAAGGGAAAAGTTGATGGAGTGTCCGATACTGATGGAAGCATGAAGGCTGTCCTGATGAATGAAGAGTGAAGGTGGAAGTGGAATCACAGGGCGAAGTGGAATCACAGGGCGAAGTGTCGCTCATTCTGTTAATGAAGCGGCAATGCACGAAATTTTTTTAAGTACGAGATGAAGGACGGAAGGAGGCAGGAGAGTAAGCCTTGTATCGTAGTGGGTTGAGGAGGCGCCTGGCGTTGGAAAACCGGCAATGGAATCAACCCTTTCGCCTCCCGGGTGTAACAGTGCAGGTGAATACAGTCAAGAGAGCATTCACTGCAGAAGGACGGGGCTTGGGCCCAAATTCTTTCGGTCGGCCCAGCAACAAAACCTTCTTTTTCAATTGTACACCCTGCTTGTATGTCCACTATGCACACCGCTTGTAGCACCGCGGAATAGATGCGCAACTCCTCTCACAGGTCAGGGCGTGCCCCCGCCCCCGCCCCTCTATTTAGAGTTAGCCTAGCGCGATCTGCCTACATAATTATTTATTGCTGCTCTTGGATTCCATGCAACACTGCCTCTCCGTTCCTGCATGTGAGGCCTTTTGTATGTGGTGGCTGGTCATCCTGAATACTAATTGGCACGCATTAAATGATCATAATGTGCTCAACGCGCCACGTCCGCTCAGCCCAGTGCAGCAATAGCTACTCTCGTATCAATGTCTCGAAAATCTGTTGCTGGTTGTTGTAGCTCACGAATTTTACTCCGCATCATTCAGCGTGGATGAATTGCAGTTTCTACCAAACCCGGTTTTTGTGGAGATGTTCGTGGGCCGCGAGCCAAGAGATCCAAAGGGACACCCGTTCGATTTCATCCTTTTTCTCTCTCAAAGCTTCACCGCCTCTTCCCATGGTGCCACTAGCAACCCCCATTCCTCTTTTCAAGACTCTAGCCTCATGCCACACCCTATCCAACAAGACGTCCTTGTTCTCGAATCAGCCCTTGCTCAGATGGCTCTTCTTCAACAACAAGTAGGAGACTTGCCACCTACAGGATTTGAAGTCATCGCAAACTCCACTTCTTTTTCGAGTGGACTCCTTCGTGATGCTGTTGAAAGTCTGAACAACGCTGAGACACTATCCTTACTAAGAGGATTCTTCGACAGCGTATTTACCTCATTGCACGGTATTGACACAATCTTGCATCTTCAAAGCTTTCGCAATCTAAGTCAACATGGCAAGGTGAAGTAAGCTCCCGTTGCTAATGGAAATGTTTTATTTTAGCTCAACTCGTTTTGTCCTGTCAGGGATATCCGATCAATCTGAAAGCGCAATTGGAATTCGTCAACGAAGTCATCCAAGCTGCGCATATCGCGTTAACTAATGATAATTCTGATATCGCCGCTGTCAATCAAGCTCATCCTAAGGCCGACATATCTATCGTCCTTCAATCCATGCTGGCACATCTTCTCGCACCAGTCAGGGATGTTTTGGAGCTAATACGTCAAAAGCATGTCACTGTGGAGGCAGCTAAGCGACTCTCATATATTCAAGTCATAGTGCAATGTGAATACTCATATTCAAGCTTCGCTGCTATGCCATGCCATGCCGCGCCATTCTCAACATATCTAACAGTAACGTGTTCGTTGCATATTAATTTCCTACTTTCTTTTAAGGCGAAGAGGTGTTAGCCTCCATTTTGGTCACCGTGTACATTGTGACCCACGACGAAAACTTCAACGCGCAAACGATACTTGTGGATCTGATCTGCGTAGCTCTGCACCTGTATGATGAATATTTGTTGCCACTGCACCTGGTATGGTGTTTATGTTTGACTGTTTTCTACAGAGCAAGATGTGCACTTTTCAGATTACTCCTCGCCGTGGTGGACCATAATAGCCTTCTTACACAAACTGCAGTTTCCAAATATCCATATGGATGCATCCTGGCTGCTTGGGGGACTCTTGGTATTATTAAAATACGGGACTATGTTGAAGCACATTACTTCGATGCAGCGCGCGAAAGAAGAGCTCATTACCAGACTGTGTAAGCCTATCTTTCACCACTTTCGTCGCTCGGTTTGCATGGCATAGATCAGCCGTTGAGCAGCGCTCGCCGTCCTATATCACCCTCTGATATCATTATAGGCGCTTCTGATATCGTGGAGCGTGCGCTACTGTGTTTACAGTCATCGACGTCAGCGGTGAATACTGCTACTTGCCATGCTTTCATTGCGACGTTGTTCGAGGCTCGCGGCATTTTTCGGAGCCTGGAGGATGACACAGGCCGTATGCTTCCTGGCGATCAAATGCCGGCAGTGGATGTACTGTCATCATTGAGAGGTGCGGGATGACGTATCTACACCCTTGTGAATGGGATATTGTGAATCAGTAGCAACGACCGCGGAAGATAACATGACCTTCTCATTTAGTGGGCGACATGATCTCGCAAATGCAAAGTACTCAGTTTTCCGCAAGCGGGCTTCGTTCCATGGCCCACGACAGACAACGATGGATTATTGCTCTTCAGTTCTTGGACGCAACAGTCTCTAAGAGCATATGGTAAGCCGTATCAGAATTAATCAGCGTGCTAGCGACGTTACGCGGATGTGGACTAAAAACGTGGTCAAACGTACATTCATCAAGCGCGAAAAACGAGTTTCAACTTGTAGCTATCGATTTGATAACGAAGGAAAGATCGCTGGAACACCTTTATGGCGCGAGTTGTATCCAATTGATTTGGATGTATATTGTAACGAACTTCAGTACTTGACTCCAACTCAAACATCACAGCTCCCATGATTGTGGATCGCAGGGTGTATTCACATACACACGACCTTTGGCCCATAGAAAATTGACAGCGAATCAGACCTACATGGTTGGCACACCAGACCGTTCACGTTTTCCAGGATAGTGAAGGGTCTCAGGTCCTCCATAAGAGATCCAGAAGGCTGGTTTTCGAAGGCGCTGCTGGCTAGACATCTAGATGATGTACTTCCATGGCTCTGGAGACATGACTGGAATAGAGACGAGCCAACGTTACGCGTTTCGAGTGAGCTACTACTGGAACTGGTAGGTCACCTTAGGGACATATACAGGGACATGTATGGAACAGTCCATCCCCATTCAACATGCATATGTGCCTCACAGTCCTGGCTTCTATTACGCTGATTAGATGCTGCTGTGGTTTCTAAAAGAATTTCCGGTAGAACCAAAAGGCAGGAGGACGAAGCTGATTGATTCAGATAACATGGATAAGGTGTCGCGGACAATTCTACGGTTCCCGAGTGCGATCTGCTCTTTAAAGGTACGTTACGATTGTAAAACCAAATTACGAAGTGCCACATTTGTCTACAGCGACAACTAGAACATTTCCTTCTAGATTCTCTTTAAGGACACGAGTTTCCTGGCTCTGTCTAGATTGAATCCGATAGACGATGGCCAAAACACGATTCACCTCCTTTGCGTTATATGCAGTGTCGTTCACTCAATGCGGCAATACATAGCTGTAGGACACTTTGCTATGACACAGGTGCAGCGTTTGTTCTTTGAGAGAATCACTACTGTAACAGTCGAAGCGCTATGGAACCGGTCAATGACGGGTCAAGGTGCGTATTATCTACTCTCCACATTGCGATCTCGGGTTTGGGGGACTTTAGAATTACTTTTTTTACTTTTTTTTACTTGGTTTGCAGCGATAGATTTTCTTTGGCAAATGCTCGAATCCATAATACCGTTGTTTCGTGCATTTCATGGGAATGATGCTTTATTACGCTGGTCAAGTGTAATTATCGATGGCGACATGGGTAAACGCCTACTTTTATTGTCATATATCTTCGTTATGCTCCTCAATCGAATCTACATAGCTAACTCTCTTTTGGTGCTATCACAGTGATCGATGAGCTCTTGCTTCAAATTGAGATATTTCAATCAGGATGCGAACAGAGAATGGACCTCGAGTTCTTCAGAAGAATGGACTCAATGACTCGGCTTGTCCTACTCCAAGTAGAATTCAATGAAGGTATTTCCCGGTGTGATCTGACACCTTGAAGGATATTTCCAATGCCTAATAACTCACGAATGTGCTTGTAGATGACCTATTCCACAACGGGTTACAGCCGCTCCCTTCATTATGGGGTCTCATCCAGGACGTCATGGATAGCATTTCAACTTCACAGCAGGGTCGCCGTACCTTGACCACCTCCGAAAGTACTCCACAACAATCATCGCCGTTATTGTGCAGCGTTGCAATGGAGTGCGCTGTACAGGGAATGCACCTGCTGAACAAAGCCAGTTGTCGATGGCCTAGCGTGTTTACGATTTCTGAGGATGACTTGGAGCTCATGGTTTACTTTGCGTTGGAGCTGCGAGGTCGTCATACGCACGAAACGTACATTGGTGGAATTGAACGGCCTGCTATCTCAAGTTTGATTGTTGAGTTAGCAGAGCAGGTGTTGGATCGCCTGAGCGAGGGTGGTTGCACTAGAGCGAAAGATAGAACTTATGCTGTCGGACTAGAAAGCGCATTCGCGGAGCTGAAAACAGATTTGTATCTTCTTCTGGACGCACTAAGAGGAGACATCATTGCCATGGTAAGCAGTGGACCTGTAGATGTTGGTGATGTCCTTAAAGTCTTCCTGCCAATGTCGAATCCGCATGTTGATGCAGCGTATACACATTAATACGGATTTATAGGTCGTTAATGAAGCCGCGTGGAAAGTCTTGTCTGAACTTTACCTCCTCCTTCTCCGATGTCCCGGAATAGCAACTATAACTGCTGTTCCATGTACGAGTGCAAACTTTGTTGCACCACCGACTCCAGAGCTTCTATGCTCGACATGGTCTTTCCTGCACGAGCTTGCGACATTTGTGATGATTGATAGTCTGCTGATCCGCTGGTTATCGGAAGCGACCCAGCTACTGTCGTGGCCACAGCTGCAGACAATTTCAGGCTGTTCTTCGGCAGATCCTTTTGTGACATCCGCATCCAGTGGCAATACTCAGGCGGCAGGCGATATTTTTGACCAAGACGAAGATGGTGATCTACAAGGAGTCGGCTTCAGTACTTCAAAATCGATAGAGAAGGTCATTCGAGCAGCTGCGGATATCCTTGGAATAGTGAAGTTGGTGAGTTGGTGAGCCTCAGCCCCTTCTTATGGCCAGTGTGTAAAATTGCAGACACACAGACTAACATTTTGTTCCTCATAGACAGCATTAACGGCCGATGGATTCGCTCATCTAGCTGACCAACGGCATATCGCACCGATACACCGCTCGCTGCCATCTAAAAAGAGAATATCTGATCTTTTACATGGCAAGTTGATCTCCGAATTTTCCCAGACGATCTACAGGTTGAAGCAATGCTACTATATTCAGTTTCCTAAGGAGAGAACAAATCAAAGTTTCGCGGATCATTTATCAGCACCGATGATCGCGACCCTGGACCGGATCCTGGATTCGATATACACACTTTACAGACATGACAGTAATATGAGCTAGTCGAAATGTGGGAAGTCCTGTCGCAACTGTGCCTACAATTGTGATATCTTTGACTATGGCGAAATATGAAGGACAATTGCGAGGCACCAGGAAAGTCATGGGATATGCTTCCTGAACTGTTGTTTTAATTGCAGATGGAAATAAATGCAAAGGGTCAATGTTGAACAGGCTGGTAATGGACTAAGGGAGGTTGTGGCGCTGACGAGCGATATTTGCTGGAAGGGCTTCGAGCGATATCAATCGAAAAAAAAAAAAAAAAAAAAAACGAACGAACGAACGAACGAACGAATGAAACTGTACGCTTTCAATACTGAACATGTACGGTACGCTTTGACTTGCATCATTTCATGGAAGGTGTACGCTTGTCGTTTCTCCAGGAAGGTGTACAAAATCTACAAAATATGGAATCGTACCTCATGTTTATGTTGAAACAGGGTAAAAATTATCACTCGTTTATTGTTCAAGGTCTCCTTGAGCTGGATGGAACTGTTTGGGTCGTCGTGACATATTGCTGCTGCTCTTGGTACGTTTGATTCTTGGACGCCCCTTTGGCTTCGCTACAAGTGGGGGTGAGCGTCAAACGAACTGACCAACTGACCCATTCCAAAAATGGAAATCGGACCAGGAAACCATCAAAAAAGGAAAGCGGAACGGGCCGTTCAATATAGCTCGAATGTTGAAACGAAGAGCCTGCATATGTGATGAACTACTCATGTTTGTGTTGAAGTAGGCTGAAAAAGTTTAGATGTAAGAAATAAGTTGGCGGCGGTCGCTTTTGGTCAGTCGACGGACATGGGGGTTGATTTTTTTTACCAAGTTGGCTTCGTGGATAAGTTGGCGGGGCCTGAAACGCCGTAGAGACCGTAGGAAGTAGAGTCGACTGGAAATCCTGTGCGCCTCTTCGTGTTTAGTTTTGTCCATGCAATGAGCACACTCAAGACGCGCACTAATCCCTGTGTGATTTTGGATAGAAGCAAACTTCGAACGAATCTTTTTGTCTGTTGGAATAATCTTGCCAAACATTCCTCAGTCAAGATCCTGGTTCATGAAGATCAATGAAAGCATTGTATCCTTTCCAAAAGTCGGTTTGTGCCAGCCCTTGACTGCTCTTAGGTTGTTAAACCAATGACCACGCCGTCCAGATCATGTCCTCTTCTCCAAGCTTCTGCTGCTTCAAATCTAGAACGTGGATTTCCGGCCAACAGGGTTTTTATTTTGCAGATGGCTCCATCTCTTGTTCAATTGACCTGATGCTCGACTGGGCCAACGGAGAGTAAAAAGACTTTTGCTGTTTGGCTCGACAATGCGATAGTTTTTCCAGCTCTGTGAATACACAGCAAGGAGTAAGATTTCAGTCTTGGTCTTCATCCAGTGATTGGGGAATTTAAAACAAAATGCGTTCAATATCGCACGTCTTGTCTCGCACATGCAGAATCTTTTTTGCTGTGGAAACTTCCGACATTTACGATGGAGGATCTCAGAATGAACGCATTTTGTCTTAACCTGCAAAATTTTGCCTTTTTGGAATCCTTTACTCATACGCCATTTACTGGTTGTCTGTGGTCCCGGCGTAAAAGTCGTGGACCAGGTGACGACTCCCCTCCTTCGACTCGTGATAGAGTGTCATCCAGACCAATGACAAAGAAAGAGGATTTTACCTGCCCAGAACAAGAGATGTGATTTTATTTACCCTGGGACAATATCTGCCATGGTTGGAGTGATGCCACAGAGGGTGAGCGGCTGAGCGTACTATTTTTTTTTTAAGAATAATAGTATATGAGAGGCCGTGGCATCGATGTTCGCGAGCATAGGAAGGGAATGCAGAGACTAGCTGAGGGTCAGATCATCCCTTTTAAAACAAAATACGTTCAAAGTCCTTTGCCCGTTGGGGGGTTCCACTTTCGATTTTTGAACTCTCCCAGTGGGAGATTTTGGAAAGAACTAACATGACCCTACTGGGTCAATTTTGCTAAACGCATTTTGCTTTAAAGTCTCAAAAATTGACACAGGCGCGAAGGTGAATCGCTTATTCGTCTCATGATAGACAAGAGAGGAGGGAATGTAATCCTTATATTTAACTGTAATTGCTCTAACATCGTTGTCAACATGGTTGTTCACTTGAACATGCGGAGGTAGGCTACATCATGAGCAGGAAAAAAAAAAGTGTCAGCAGAAATAACGAATCGTTTATCAATCACCCAGACCTCGACAAGAATAACATTTTACCTAGAATCAATGCTCCAGCACCAGTGATAGTTCCGATCATGTACTGCAAAGTCTGCAACTTGATCGTCTCCATCTGTGTCCTTAGCGCCGCAATTTCCTGTTCGATCCTCTCCTCAGTCGCCCTAACCTTCAGTTCCTGTGTTGCAGCCTCATCTCGGATCCGTCCTTTTTCGAGATTCAGATCCAACCGCACACCGGCCTGTGTACGAGTGACCTCCTCCCGCAAACGCTGTCGCAGTTTTTCGATTTCAGAGACGAGCCGCTCATTGTTGGTGTTTGTGAGCGAGAAGTCATTCTTTTCGAGCATCTGTAACTCTGATTTGAGGGCTGCAAAGTCGACTTTGTAGGTGTATACAGTCTAGATGAGATGAAATGAGAGCAAGAGACAGGGTATCCCGCAAGAGACGGATGGTGAATATTCCAAGACGAATTAAGAGTAGAACATCCAGGCGTCACTCATGAAAAGTATAGCTACCTTGTCCTGGTCAGCTTTCGTCACCATGTTCTTGGTCAGATTGTCCATGCTATTGAGGCATGAACATAAAAAGATGAATCCTCTAGTTTATCAGCCAAGAAAATTGCCGTTTCCGTTGTTTCCTTTCGTTCATTTACCTCTCACTAACGACCTCGCTGAGCGCATTCATGATCGCCTCTGACTGCTGTCTACTGAATCCTTCACGCTCCAGCTTCTCCACAAACCGATGGGTATCGAAATGATGCCCTCCATCGTCCAGTACTGGCCCCGATGTCGAGAATTGACGGATCTGTGTTAATCCCAAGGTTGTTGGCATTCGTGACGATGTCAAGGTAAAAAAACGCGCCGCTACTGCCGGTGTCTCTGCTGTGTTTTTTGGTGTTGTGGAGTGTCTGTAGCTGAAGGTACGGGCTTGAGGAGTAACCGCGTTCCTTGTGCCTGAGAAATAACAAAAATACGCGTTTGCTTGTAAGAATAAGTGAACTTTGCTCAAAGAATACGTGTGTTTTCTATTTTGAGACACATACATGCAACCTGGTTGCGGGCCGCTCTCGATGCGCTGCTGAGGACGCTGCGGGCGGGAATCCTGTTTGCCATCATGCAGCCCTCTTTATTTATATTCTGGCTTGTTGGTAATTTGATGAGCTCGAGGTGCGCAAGAGGTGTCCGCGTTCCAGAAAAATACAGCGAATAAGTCGATCGAGTCCTGCTTGCTTTTTTGTGGTGATGACAAGAACTTGATTGATCCGAATATTTCTCGCATGCACCTTCAAAATTACAGCGTGGCACGTGACTCATAACCTATCTCTGCTGTATTCTTGTACACCTCCACCTTCTTCCCCAACCCGTGTTGTGCGATGCGCAAAGAACAATTGTACTTTTTGTTGTTGACAAATTTCATTTATTGGGTAAAAGCACATTTGAAATTTAATGTTGTACAATTGGATACATTGTGAACAAAGGATCTTTGCAATCTAATGCACAGGAACAACGGGCATCTGTGAAGCCGGCAACACAGCCGATGGCTTCATTTCCTCCTCGTCGTCGTCCATACAAGCTGACTTGGAAGGCTGGTCAAAGCGAGGCTTAGGGTTGGGGTTCCAGATATCAAAGGCGCCCTCACCCAAGTGGTGAGAATGATACAAGCACGAGTTCTCGATCGTGCAGGCTTCAATGTCCTTGACCCAAGAGTCCTCAAGGACATCAGTCATCAACGCCCGCTTCTTAGGATCGACCTCCAGCATTCGAGAGAGGATTGGGCGAGCCTCACGGGGCATGAGCTTCAACACGCGGGTCTTGCCGGATCCACTAGCATTAGAAAAGGCTTCAAACGAGGGATCGGTATCGACCTTGGCAAGCTTCCAAGGGAAGCGACGAAGGGTCATGCAGACAAAGATGATGCCAAGGGACCAGACGTCGGCGAGACGAGGGTCGTGTTGCTCGGTCGTGAAGACTTCGGGAGCGATGTAAGGGTCGGAACCAGAAACACCTTTGGAGTAAAAGAAAAGAAAAAAAAAATAGATTAGATTCTGATATTCCATGTGACACAAGGGTCGTGCACTTCTTTTGTAAACAACGGTAGATGATCCTTACCTCGTGCCATCTGAATCTGCTTCTCGAACGGCAACTGATAGACCATAGAGCATCCAAAGTCGATAATCTTGACAATGCCGCGCTCGTTCATGACACAGTTATCAAGCTTCAGATCCCTGTGTGCAACGCCCATCTCATGGAGATAGCCAACTCCATGCGCGATGCCCCGGAAGCAGCATGCAATTTCATCTCGATCCATTCCGCCAGACATCACCGCCGTGAACAACTCGTATTTCGCAAATTCCATGATCTCATAAAAGCTATCAGACTCCTGCACAATGTCAAGAGTCTCAATGATGTTTGGATGGTGGAATGTCGATCCCAGACAGTACTCTGATGTCAACTTCTTGATGTAGGATCGCTCAGTTTCGTTGGGCTTGCGCTTCCGGAACTGCTTGATCGCAAACTGCTTGCGATCTGAATCTCGATAAATAAGACGGACCGTTCCACCAGCACCACTTCCGATCACTTTACCCATCTTGCCGTATTTCTTTTTCAGATCTGTCTCGATCGCGTTGCCGTGTGCTCCACCATGACGGTGGTTGCTGTGATGATGGTGATGCTGGCTGCGGTGGCTCTTCGAGTCATCGACACTGTCCTTCGCACTACCGTCCGATGACGACTTCTTGACTTTGGGAGAGGATGACTCAACATGGGAGCCATCAGGAGAAGAGGGAGACAGCGTAGGTGACGAGGAGCGAACCTTGAGGAATCGCTTCAGGTCGTGAAAGATACCATGTGAGGTCTCGCGAGCAGATTTCTTGCGAGAAAGCTTCGAGCCGCTTCTCCTAGAGAAAAACGACGACTTTTTGGAGGGAGATAATGAAGCTGGAAAGGTTGAGGTGGTCACAGTCTCAGTGATAGCGGGATGTATGCTCTTGATCTTGGGGATCGCCATTGGGTGACAAGACGCCGCGGAGATAGATTCGACCTCCTGCTCCTCCTCCTCGGGGACGACTGTCTCCTCGGTGCATCCAGACCCATCCTCCGATTGCTGCTGCTCCAACGTGTCCGTGAGGTCGTCCCGAATTTCGGCTACCTTCTCGGACAACACTTGTTGCTTTGGTGGCTGTTGGCACTGGAAGGTCGAAGACTGCTGTAGGCGCTGAGTCCGTTCTTGGATTAAGCAGGGTTCGTTGTGATGGTAGTGGTGAGGGATACCGTGGTGACCGTGGTGGGCATGACTGTGGTGGTGGTGATGGTGGTGGTGATCGTCCTCATCATCCGAGTTATGTCTGGAGGCCTCAATCGAAGTGGGCATCGACACCAAGATTTCGGTTGTTTCAGTGTTGGTCCTTGTCAGCTGGGAGCCTTGGATATGAGTCGAAGAGATCGAGAAATGGGGGTACAAGTATGTCGGTGAGTGCTGAGTGGCAGCTTGGAGAGGTCGCAGTGTTGATGATATCGTTGTGAGAGATGCAGTCGAGCCCTGACGGGTTGGGGCCCTTGATGAAAACGAATCCGCACGAAGGTGGTGATCGCAGTCTGAGACCTGCTCAAGACTTGACGCATCCGTGTTATCATATTCGATAGGCTCGTGTGTCAACTGTGCTTCTTCAACCAGCCTGGACGAGGCATTGAGGAGAACATGTGCGGTGGAACCGTGCCGGCTCTGGGTGTGATTGTGTTGATCTGCTACTGCTGCAACACCGGCGGGTCCGTCGCTGTTGCCTTCTTCCTCAAGTGAGCGTGAGCGGCGAGCCAATGGAGAAGCAACGATGGCTCCCTTTGCAGGCGACGTGCTGATCTGGTCAGGGTTTGAAACCAACATGGTGTATATGTGTGGACACAAAGAGGGATATATTATATACAAGGGCGTGAGGGGGGGGTTTTGTTCTCAAAGAGAGGTGGCGAAGTAGAGAGGAGAGGGGAGAGTAGCTGGATGAATCAGTGAAAGAATAGAAGTGTGGATATCCCTCAAAGACTGGGCGAGGGGATAACAAATGGTGGGCTCCAGTGCGATGATAACGAGAGCGAGGCAAGATAATGAAGGTGCTATTCCTGGAAGGGTGATAAAAGGACAAACAGGAAATGATCGGCGACTTGGGTAAAAAGGAGAGCAATGGGGGGGGAGATGTGATTTGCGTTGCTGTTGATGAATGGTGCAGGAACTATGGTAGCGTTGCTTGAAGTATCTGAAAATCGAGTTCCAGGACAAACAATTAGTGAAGGAGACTAGGGGAAAGGGGGCACGGACGGAGGAGAGTGTTGTTGTTGTGGTTGTTGTTGGTGTGATGGTCTAGTGTGATGGATGGTGTATCTGATAAACAATCGCTGTGGTGTGCCTGGGAAAGTTGGATCGGACAGTTGCAGAGTCGTGGAGAAAGTGTGATGGTAGGCAGCGACGAAAAGGAGAAAGCGAGAGAGAGGAAAACAGAAAAGAAGAGAGGGAAAAGAAAGAGAGAGAAGGAGGAACTGGAAAACGGGTCAATTGCACTGGTGGCAGTTGATGCGATGAGCGACACGGCTAATTAGGGATTACGATCCAGGCAAAAAGGGCCGCTCGATTTATCCCCTTTCCTATCTCTCGACTCAGAGGGGGAGATAACTAAGAACCTATTCAGTCCAAATAAACATCGTTTCTATTCTATCTTTTATCCACTTATACCCGTGTGCCGGATTATTATCGGTTATGCGATTGTCTGCCGACGGCGGCGGAGTGTGCTGTCATCAGCACCGTACTTCCTGACTAGCCATGTCTCTGATAGCAAGCTTGGCTCTAGATTGCACATGCCATCTTGTCCATCATCATGTAATCCATCAGCATTCCTCCTCTCGCTCACACACTCTCTCACACTGATACTCCCACTCACCCCCCCAACTCGCCCTGGCGAATCGATCACGCCCCAACGTGCGCTATTCGTCACAATGTTTTTCTTTTATTCACACACACCGAATCCGGCTCCCTAATAGGTCCACCAATCCCCATCAGAGAAAAA
>MU616572.1:0-14626 GCA_025201705.1 Dissophora ornata
AAAAAAAAAAGGTGTGGGGGGGGGAGGGGATCACACTTCCAAAGCGCGATATGAGAAACGGTGACTTTGACAGAAGAGGCCGCAGCTGTAACAGGAAGCTGGGCAATTGGAATGACTTGGAGAGGGGTATGGAGTTTTTTATTAGAGAATGATGAAGGAATTGAATGGAAAATTGCAGGACCATGCGCATCTTTTTTTTTTATACTCCCACAAGTACGCTGACAATGACGTGACTTGCTTGAGCCCAAGTCCGCGGCAAAGTCGCATGGCCGCAAAAATAATAAAAAAATAACAAAGCCCTTCTTGGCCTTTTTCTCCACACCTCAGTTATCACGGCTATGAGGCTGGTCTCGAGGCCCAGGTCTTGATAGATCCATCCACACTTGCGGAGCACATCTTGTCCTCTGTCGGGTGGTAGACTATTGCAGACACAATCTTGGAGTGTGCCTCGATCTGATGCACGACCTCGCCCTGCAGACCAAAAAGCAGTTATTATCAGCATAACAGGCTACTGTTGTCAGGTCTACATGTTTATCATCCATGTCAATCCAATGCTCTTCTTACCTCGATCAAATCCCAAATATAAATCTTTCCATCCTCAGATCCACTCAGGACGTACGCGTCCGAGTTCGAGAGACATGATCGAATCTTGTATTTGCTGTTCGTATGGCCCTTATACGCGTTCAACAGCCCACCGTTAGCACGATCCATCAACCGCACGGTATCGTCCAGTGAACTTGCCAGTACACAATTGCCATCCTTTGAGAACGACACGGATGTAATAGGTTCTACCATTGTGAATATGAACAGAAGATGGTGGTTATCAGCCAAGAGTCCAGATACCGTCTAGAAATCAAAACAAAAGCCTGCCCCCCCAAGTCCAACCAACTTTACCGAAAATTTGGTCCGTGATGAGCGCCCCGTTCCTGATGTCGTACATCCGTATGGTTCCGTCCACGCAACTGTCCAGGGTTAGAAACACCTATTGTCAGTACCCAAGTTTCTTCACGTATTTCATTGATACGCCCGCAAGAATAAGTAAACTAAAGAGCTGTTCATATTTACCCCGCCAGCAGGTCGCTGCCATGGATTTTAATGGATGTCACGCTGTCCTTTGGTTCTTCCAGTATCTGAATCGGTGCCCTCAACTGCGACCTACAAAAATGGTATAAAGCTATATTAGTTATGGACAATTCTCGGTCGTGTTCACATCTTGATAGCAAGTGGTGAAGCCGCTTACCTGCAATCCCAAAGTCGTATCGTTGCATCGTATGATCCTAATTGTGTCACCAAGGGTATAAGCTTAGCCGATATTCCTTGCTTTCAACTGCCCCCTTCCTTTGCGCGATGATTCTCAAGCGTAATCTTTACCTGACGCCAACACTGTGCCCTCGTCATTAAAGTCGACTGCGTTAACTCTCTATCAAAAGACGGTAGGAAAAGTTAGCTGTCAGCAAACCCCACACACACACTTTCTTCACCCCAAGGGTCAACCTTACATCGCTACTCCATCACATATGTGTATTTTGTTTGTTGTTGTTGTCTTTTCTTTACCTGGGTATGTCCCGAGAACCTCCGGATCGTCATCCCCGACAAGACATCCCACAGGAACACGGTCTTGTCACCTCCGCAACTCGCAAATTTCCCATTCTCGGGCGACACTGCCAGATCAAGGACTTCCCATCCATGAGCCTCATACGTCTTGATACAGAACCGCGTCTCTGGATTCCATAGTCGAACAGTTCGATCCACACCTCCTGTCAGGATATATTCTCCAGTACTGTTGTACTGACAGGCATTGATCTGTGATCCAGTCGCGTCAGAGACGACTTGGTCCTCAAAGATTGGGAGGGGTTGAGAGGGTATGGAGGTTTTTTTCGAGGATGAAGACCCGCCTTGCTGCTGCTGCTGTTGTTGCTGTTGCTCTTGTGGCTTTGAGAATTTCGATGGCCGTGTCGGTGCCACTAGTGAGGTGGAGGTGAAAGTTGAAGACGGTAACACTGCAGGGGACGACGACGACGACGACGACAACGACCCTGATACGACACCGCTGGTAGCAGTGCTGCTGCTATTACTCCTGCTACTATAGGCTGCTCCCTGTTGTGTTCCTCCTGTCTGTGGCCTTTTATTGGGGCTATCGGTGGTGCTCCTGTGTGCAGCCAGCGTGGCAGCAATGGACATTCCAGTCGCCACGGTCTTTCTTGAATTCGCTTTGGGCATCGTTTGGTGAATTTGAAAAGAATTCAATAGCGTTCTGCCGTTCTTTTATTTCTGGGATCCAAGTCACGAGTAATAAACGTCTTCTACAGCATAGCGCACAAAATCAATGCCAGAGAGAAGTTTGTTTTTTATTTGGTGGCATGTTGCTTGATTGAAATATTCCGTACAACGGGTTCAGAGTTCCATATCCAACGAGACTTCATCATCATCCTTGGTCCTTCTGCTGGTGTTAGTGCTGGCGCTACTACTGTTATTGTCGATGTTGCTATTCTTGTCGTTGCCGCTGCAACTTGATCCAGAGACGATAGATACGCTGGAGATCGGACTCCTTGACCCTGATCCACTTAGGATCTTTCCACTTTCCCTCTGCTCCTCCTCCTCCTCCTCTTCGTCGTCCTCTTCGTCCTCGTCAACGAAATGACGTCCAAGATGGACTGCTTCCTTCATCTTGTAGTGCTGTGCGCGCATCTTTGCGAACTTGTCGTGATCCACTGAAACGCGCAATAAAAAGTAAGGAAGAGAAAAGAAAGCGATGTAAACACATGTGCATGATAAGCGCATTGGGCATTTTTTTTTTCGCAGCGCAACAATCAATGGATGATGCGTTTACCTGACTTCATACCCGAATCCTCTGCATCGTCATCCTCCTCATCTTCAGAATCCTGCCACTCCTCTGGATCCTGCTCCACATCATCACCCTCTTCTTCTTCATCATCATCTTCATCGTCGAGTCCCCCAAGATACGAGGGTACTGGCGGGGTATGAGCCAACGCTGCAGCCTTTTTCCTCGGTCCTTCCAAAGCGAACACCTCTGAGAAATGGAACCAAGGTTGAAAAAAAAGGCGTGTTTATACAATTAAGTAAACACGTTACATGAACGGCGAGTATGACAACAAAGACCATCCCGAAGATTTTTTTTTTTTGCTAGTTTACCATCAGGTTCCATGACTCTGTCCAGTTCGTAGTTGTAGTGTACATAAGGTGTCTTGGGCTCATCGATCTTCATAGTCGAATCCTTCTGCGCTTCTGTGATGATCAAGTTTTCTTCATCCCACTTGAGTCTACAAAGTCAAAAAAAGAATGTGGGAGAAACAAGGGGCGCGAGAGGGTTTCCGAAGACACGGCGCGAGGAAATTAGTGGATGTTGGCTCGTGAAATGCTTTTATTCTTCGGGACGGCACAGCTGTGTACTCGCACAGGCGGCTGGGAGGAGGGTGGCAAGGAAGAAGAAGAAAAAGAAGAAGAAGAAGGGGAAAGGCTGATTGCTACGCGGTCGTGATCAGGAATGGAGCATTGCACTCTACCTGGGCGTGTTCTCATCAGGCTGGTGGCACGAGCTTGTCGTCTTTTTGAGGATACCCTTCACGGGGCTCTGGTCGTCGGGGGATCCCAGAAGAGGGCTGTGTCGGATAGTGGACTCCATGTTTGTGCCCGTGTCGCAGGATGGAGGGACGGGTGAGAATGAGCGAATGTGAATCCGAGCAAAAAGGGAGCGAGGGAAGGGTTTTGCCGCGAGAGAATCTTTCCTCTGCAACCGCTCAACGACTCTGTGATGATCGGCAGTCACGAGGGGTGGGCTAAGTGCATGGACCTCGACTGTCTTGCCTGTGCTGCTGCGAACCATGTGCCCACTGTGCCCATGCTTCATGCATGCATGCGCCACGTTGTTCTATACCACCGACATCATACCCACTAGCGATCGATCATCGATCATACGTGATTCCGTCTAACAATTGGTTATTATTATTGCTTTTATTCCTCGCGCATACCGTCTCTATCTTCAGGCCGAAGTAGCCTCGGATCCCTCTGTAGCTGGGGCTGCTGCACTGCTCGAGTCTGCCACAACTGGTGATGCTGTCGACGGCGATGGCTTTTGAGCAGCCAGCTGCCATGCAGGAATCGACGCCTTGTTGTTCAAGAAGCTCATCGCGCCGCCCTCCTCTGGTTTGGGTGTTGAAACTACAGGCGTACCAGGTTGAGACGAGGAAACAGACGACGACGACGAGGTAGAAGTAGACGTATAGGCTGCGTTCCAAGGAGCTGCTGCAGATCCAGCCGGTGACGCAGGTGATGCCATAGCGCCAGGGGCTCCAGGGGCACGGCGGTTCAACAACAAGCTCTTAAGGGACTTGATCTC
This sequence comes from Dissophora ornata, assembly GCA_025201705.1. Classification (NCBI taxonomy): domain Eukaryota; kingdom Fungi; phylum Mortierellomycota; class Mortierellomycetes; order Mortierellales; family Mortierellaceae; genus Dissophora; species Dissophora ornata. Next base: position 4,358 of record MU616572.1, read on the forward strand.
TGTCTGAAGTTCATTCAACACGTTCGTCTGGGATTCCTTGTTCTTTTCCATCAGCTGTTATATTCAAGTACCAGGACTGAGAGTTAGCTTCGTGCCGCAGAGCAATCGTTCGATTTCTTTCTTCTTTCTTTCCATTCCTCAGTCTTACCTTGGGGATCATGGTCTTGATGTTCTCAATGTCAGACTTGAGTCCCAACAACTCTTGCTCGCGCTTGTCATCGTTCGTCTTCATGTTATCCAGAACTCCTGTCATGCCCTCGAGCGACTCTTTCACATGGGCGGTCTGGTCCTCAACAGTCTTGGCCACACCTGTAGTGCTATCCTTGACCTCGGTCAGACTCTTCTCGATTTCTTCGAATTGCTCGTCCAGCTTCTTCTTATCCATCTCCAGCTCTTCCTGTGAAGGCCATTGCAACTTGGGACCCACGACTTTCTGTAAAAAGGGGGGGCAGGTAAAAAAGAATGACCATACATGAGTCAACAAAAGAATAGAGAAGAAAACTTTTGGCGACGCGAAAGCTGTAAAATCTGTGTGTATCCCTTGTGCTGAAGAAAAGAAACAAAACAAGGTTTTTTTTCCAGCCGATCCGTTTGATCCGTTTTCGCTGAGTGATTCACTGCCCAGAAGTAAATTCCCCGTCTTTTTTTTTTTTTTTTAACTCTGTGTGGGGTTTGCTTCAAAAGATGAAAACGACTACCGTCGTTCATGAGATCAACTCCTTTTACCTTTGCGATCTGCCAAAGACCATAACTGAATCCTCCTGCCACTACCGTTGCAATGAATATATCCTTCCAATCGTACTTTGGTGGCAAAGGTGGTGGCGCCATCATCATCATCTGCTGCTGCCCTGGACCAGGTCCATATTGTCCATTAACTGGAACCATTGCTGATCCAACCGGCGCTACAGCCGAAACAGCAGCAGCATTACCGGCAGGAGAAGTGCCATTTGCACGCTGCATAGCCTCCTCGATCTCTTCCGAAGTCAATCCCTTGGACTCCAAAAAGGCGACTTTCTTGCCGAGGGTCGAGGCCTGCACTTTGGGGTCCTGCAGGAACTTGACCGCGGAAGCCAAGATATCTTCACGATTTCCAGACATGGTCCTGTGTGAATATTTGTATATGTGTATGTATGTGTGTGTGTGTGGTTATATAGGCGCGGCAATCCGGTAGCTGATGATGACGGCGATTTTGTGTGTCCACTGCTCTTGCTGTTCTTTATACTTTCAGCAAGACTGCAAGTCGAGAATGGAATGAATGAAGAGGAAGACAAGAAAGTGATGAGAGAGAGTGTGAGAATGAAAGAGAGAGAAAAAAAAAGGGCAAACAGAAAGCGACCGAACAATACGACCCGACTCCAGACGGTCTTTCCTCTCTGTGGAGCAACAAAGCGAACCCTATTGAAACCGCGAACCGTTGCACAGTCGGTCTGTTCAGTTCCTACTCCTATCATGTGACAGCTTGCACGTTCCCGGAACACGCTCTCACTGGTCGATCCCCTTTTTTATTTATTAGAATTATTTTACGGTGCAGCTGCACACATCCATCTCATCGGCCTTTCGTTCGTGTTTGCTTCACGCAGACTTGGCCCGCTCGATGAACGCCTTGATCTTGCTGTCGTCCTTCTCGCCATCCGTCTCCACTCCGCTCGACACATCCACTGCCCACGGACGCACCTGCCGCACCGCCTCCGCCACATTCTCCGGGTCAAGTCCGCCCGCCAACAGCACCGGGAACCCGCCCTCCTGCGAATCAACCACCGCCTTTGCGATCGACCAGTCAAACGACTGTCCCTCGCCACCACCATACCCACCAGCCTTGCCTGCTGCATCCAGCAGACAGTACGCATTCAACCCCCTGGTTCCAGAAACTGCCTGGATCACATCCTTGGGCGACTCGTCCCCTCGGACATGGAACGCCTTGATCACTGGCACAGGTACAAACTTGGCCATCTCTGGGTTCTCTCCACCGTGAAACTGCACCAGATCGATCTTGAGCGTGTCCACAACTCGCGTGATCTCCTCCAGGGACTGATCTCTAAACACTCCCACAATCAATGGCTTCCTGGGGTTGCGCTCCGCTCTCCTAGCATGCATCGAGAACCAGTCCTCGTTTGCAATCTCATTCGACTTTTGGTCTCCCTGGGATCCACCGGCCTCAGCTGCCATCGCATTCGCATACTCTCGGACAGCCTCTATAATCTCTGCTGCGACGTTCACTTTGACCTGGCGCTTCGAACCTTCTGCAAAAATCATGCCAATGAAATCTGCGCCGCTGTCGGCGGCCTGCAAGGCTGCATCCACAGTCTGCACTCCACAAATCTTGACCAAAACCTTGGACTGCTCTTGCTCCGTCGTTAAACCCAACAATCCACGAATAAAAGCCCTCTTATCCTTGGACAGCATCAGGGCCTCACCAACCAAAACACCAGCAACACCCTGCTCAACATATCGCTCCACATCCTCGCGTCCCTTGATACCGCTGAGCGCAACCAAAAGAGTTCCCTCTGGGACCATGTTGACCAGCTTAGTGGTCGTGTCCATGTCGACCTCAAAGTTGTGCAAGTTCCTGTTGTTAACTCCAATGACCTTGGCTCCCAACTCGATCGCGACCTCCATCTCCTGTGCATTGTTAACCTCGACCAGGGGCTCAATGCCCAGGCCCACTGCAAACTTGTAAAGTAGGTGCAGCTGCTCGACCGAGAGCATTGCCACGATCAACAGGATCGTGTCCGCACCATAGATGCGCGCCTCCAGAATCTGATACGTATCCACAATGAAATCCTTGCGCAGCACTGCAGGTCGGTTAGGAAGGCTGTCGATCATGGCTCGGACCACGCGCATATCGTTCAAGGATCCCTTGAACCACTTGGGCTCTGTCAGGACACTGATCACACTGGCGCCAGCACGAGCATACGCCAGAGACTGTTCCGCTGCATTGGCATCCAAATCGATGTTGCCCTTACTGGGGCTCGCACGCTTGATCTCTCCCATGACCGCAGGCAAGGGCTGGCTCTTCTTCACGCGCGCCACGAAATCAATCTGCTTTGGCGCCAATCCAAGATCAATCAACTTTTGGAGATCGGCTGCTGACTGCCCGGGAAGAGCCTTGGCCGCAGCGACGTCCTTGAGACGCTGCTCCAGGATCTTGGTAAGAATGCTGGGGACAGCGGCCTTGGCTGCCTCAGAGGTGCCAGCGGGCTTGATATCCGAATCAACCCCATATTGAGGGTTCTCCTTCCAGGTGCCTCCCTGGAGCTTCAAAAAGTTGTTGAAGAGGGTCTGTCCATGCTCTGAGAGGACACTTTCTGGGTGGTACTGCACACCTTCGATACAGAGCGTCTTGTGTCGCACGCCCATGATGACGCCCGACTCGGTCCTGGAGGTGACCTCGAGAACATCGGGGACGGTCGAGGTAACGCCCGAGAGTGAGTGGTAGCGTGTGCAGAGAATGTCCTGAGGGATGTTGAGGTACAGTCCTTTACCGTCGTGTTTGATGGGCGAGACCTTGCCGTGAACAATCTCCCCTGCAAATCCAACAGTGCCTCCGTAGATTTCAAACATGCACTGTTCGCCCAGACAGACACCCAGGACAGGGATCTTTCCAGCAAAGTATTCCATCGCTGGTTTGGAGACGCCTGCGGAATCGGAGGGGTGTCCTGGTCCGGGCGAGACAACGAGGTGGGTAGGGTTCAGGGCCACGATCTCTTCGACAGTGATTGCATCGTTTCGGAAGACCTGGACGTCTGCACCGAGGATGCAGAGCGACTGATAGATGTTCCAGGTGAAACTGTCATAGTTGTCGATCATAATAACAGCCATGGTGGGATAAGCTTGTTTCCTGATGATTTTGCTAGAGTGGAAGGGGGAAAGGCCTGGTCCGAACGCAACAAGTGGTCCTGTGTTAGCTTGGGGCTTGTCAACTAAGGTGATCTGTGAGAAGTAACGATTTACTTACAAAACGCAGGAGGGATGGGAAGAGGGGAAGGGGTGTGTGGAGGGTGATGGAGGGATGGAGGGATGGAGGGATGGAAAAGAGCGATGAAGGGCGGTTGTAGTGTTGGGTTTGTTTACAATGCAGTCTTCCAATTGCACTTGACTCACAATCGATACACATAGAAAATGTTGGTCGTAGGCAAAAAAAAACACCGACCTCGTATCAGAAACCAATGACAAGGCCAAATCGGATGCTGTTCTTTCGCTGCGCTTCATGTGCTTTTTATTATGAGTATGAGAGTAGACTGCGACGACGACCATGCGGCGACTGAAGGGAGTTTGTTGTTATACAACGAAACGCACTCGGCAGGTGCGATGGTGGTGGGAGGGAGAGATGATGGATATGATGCTCGTTCTACAAAGACAGACAGGAAAACGAAAAAAGAAAAGAAAAAAAATATAAACGACACTTCTTTGTATGGATACATGGATGATAATAGAAAAGACAGGGACGATTGAAAAACGATGCTGCAGGGTTGTCGTCGCAAAACAAGAGGCGGCGCCGGCTGCTCGCCCGCTCCATCGATGAACAGTTGAACACTATGAAGAAACTACACAGTAAAAGTACAGAATAAAAGAGGGATGGGATAACACTGGTAGGGCACAAGCGGATGAACGCGCACAAAGATGTTAATACAACAGTGAATAAAACACAAAACACAAACGCAAACAAAAAAAAATAAAAAATAAAAATAAAGGATAATACGATGAAGGACTCTGCGCGCCACCAAAACACGCGCTCTTCCTCTTGTGCGGCATCCTTCCGCGACTCAGGAGCTCCATCTGTGGCTGGCGCCTCTGCTCACTCGCTTCCGGCTCCGGTGCTACTGTAGAAGGCTTCCCCTGGTGGAGCTGGCATTGTCAGCGTGCGGCCACGCAGCTTCCTGAACTTGATGTTCTGGCGCCGCTCAATCTCCACATCCTCCTTTGCTGTCAGTTCCTCCACAGTCTTTTCTCCAACCGTGTAACGGATCACATCCTTGGGCTTTGGAGGAGGAGGCATGGGCACTGCTGGCAAAGAACTGCGTCGGACAACCGCCTTCTCCTTGGATCCCGCTGTAGGAGCCTTGGTGGTCTTCGGCACCGTTGCTGGAGCAGACGCATCTGCTACATCCAAATCCTTGGGGGCAGTCTTCTTTTTGAGGGTCGCAGCAACAGCCTTGCTCTTGGCAGGCACAGGAACCATCTCGGACTTCTTCGTCTTTGCGCCGGCAGTCTTCACTGTAGGCTCTGACTTGACCTTCTTCTTTGTCATGGTAGCTCCCGCTTCCTGTTTTGTGGAAGGAGCCGTCTTGGCCATCGTCATCTTCTTGACCTTGGGCTTTTCCGACTCGGTCGACCCTACATTGATAGCAACTTCCTTCATCAAAGCACTGCTGATCATAGGGGCAATGTGAGGGCCAGGAGGATAAATGCGAAGGTTGCCTCGAACAATGGGGGCAACGGCTGGTCTGAAAGAAATAAGCTGATAGTCAGTCTGGCCTGAAACCCCAGCGGATCCATTGGGGCGGGCTGTTTCGGCATACAATCCACCCACAAATTGGCTGTCCTTTGCCTTGCTCATTTTCTTGACTTTGGGCTTCGCATCCATGTTCAAAACAGTGGCCTTCGTCTTGGGCTTGGTGAATTTTAGTTTATCAGTGCCCTCAGTCTTGACCTTCTTGGTCTTGGTATCCTTGCTCTTCAAAGAGGCATCGACACCTGTACCAAATGAAAGGTACGAACCTCCGATAGCTTCTGATCCATTCATCACAAGTGGTCGCTTGACTCCATGCGACAGCGCCTTGGCGGGCAACTGGTAGGGCACGTTGTTGGCAGAGATCGTCATGGCAGTGTCCGCAAGGACCATGAGCCCCTCGCCCAGATCCGGGGAATGACTGTGGTGGTGCTGCTGGTGGTTGAGGTTGGCACTGGAGAGAACTGGGGAGGCCTCGCCACTTGATCCATGACTCTCTTCCGACGAGTCACAGTCTTCGCAGTTCCAGCTATATCCACGAGGAGGCACACGGGCCATTGGGGGATCAAGACACTTGGGATGGAACTGTCGCTGGCAGGTGTTGCACGCAACCATGCGATTCAGTACCTTGATCGTCATGGGAGAAAGAACGCCATTTGCATCGCGCTCCAATGCGAGCTTATCCTCAGGAAGCGTGAGTTGATGACAAACCGTACATGGAACAACAGGTCTTTGGATCTTGACTGCCGACATGCCGCCAGATTGGCCCATATGGTAGTCTGCGCCATAATGCGATTCGCTGGTCCTGGTAGTGGAGTAGCACTCGTCTGGATCCGAAAAGTCGCGCTTGATCTGTCGTCCTCTGCTGGAAGTGAACACGACAGGGATCTGGCTCTTGTTGGCCAGCGTCGGTTTGGGATGCACCTTCTTGGACTTTACATTCTTTCCGCTGCTATAGGCCGCCTTGCCACCTTTCTTGGATAGTTTGGCATAGATACTCTTGGAAGATCGGCCATGGCGCTGCCCACCTTCGCTGTCATCCAGACCAGAATCCACATGTCCGTGCGACCCGAGCTGCGTGTATGGATTATCACAAGCCAGGGACTCAATATCAATGGTCTCAATGATATCCTGGATATTGCTCTTCCACCGAGACGTGACGGGCAAGGCATTATACCAGGCCATGGTCGTGTCAATTGAAAGTGGCGCCTCCAACTGCTCAGCGGAGACGTTCTCGAGGTAATTAGCGCACTCCAACAAGCTGGACAAGAGATTCCTGGTGTGCATCTCGATTCGGCGCTGCTCCAACAATGCTTGCGCCGCTTTACTAGAGATGACATCGAGTCGAGACCGGGACTTGTCGATCTTGTTACCGAGGTAATATCCGATAGAGTATTGGCGCGAGAGCTCGCTTCTTTCTTTTGCAATCCTTTTCTCTCTGGCTTGCTTAAACCGAGAATAAGAATGCTCGAAAAACTCGACAAGCCCTTCTCCACCATCCTCGTCACCATCCCCATTCTGTTGTGCCTCAATCAAGCGTTTGGTGCGCTTGCGTCCTTGGTCGTCTTGCCACTTCTTCAAGAATGCATCTCGTTGTTTGACCCACTTTGCCCAGCCATTCAGTTTGGGATGTCCATCGGTAGAGCCATGCTGCTTGCAATACATAAAGTAAGGATCGGCCATATCCGAATCCTCAATTGTCTCCAAGAGCGAATATCCCTGCGCGCATGTGATATGAAATGACTTGCGACATTGCCCAGCGTCGCACTGAACGCAAGCACCCAGCGCTGCATCCTGAGGGTCACTGCATATGTAACAGGTCTACAGATAAAAGAATAGGCGATTGTTGGTAAGAGTGATGAAGATCATCAGTCGCACCAAATATATCCACAGGCCAGGGGCTCCTTACCAAGTTCCAGTTCTTCTCGGGTATATCGCGAACAGAGATCCTGTCCACATTGTCAGGGTCGCCCAGAGTTGTCTCTGGCAGCCAAAGCGCGCAGACGACATGGACCCACCCGCTGCTGGGATCTTCTGGGATGAGTCTTCGGAACGCGCCGTCTTTGGACGGGCAACAGACACAGGACTAAGAATAGAATGTACGAAGTCATTATTATTATTTTTCCCGTCAATAATACGATTGAAACTCTGTTTTTCAAGGTGCTGCATAAAACTTCGCTGGTAACAACGAGTGTGCAAACGGAAAGAGCGGAAAGGGGGAGGGGGAATAGGGGAAATCTTACCACAACTTCCTCTGGGGGTGCCTTGCAACGATCACATAACCACGGCTCGCTCTCAGAGGGAAGTGTCTTGACACCATAACAGGCTTGGTGTACACACAAGGCGCAGTCAAGTGTGTCGCAATAAACAAACACATTGTCTGCCTCAGTGGATCGACCCAGGCACACACAACACACTTCGGGATCGTTGTCCTTCTGTTAAAGACCGATGTAAACGGATGCGATCATAATGAGTTGAGTGAGATAATGTTAGAAAAAGACGAGCCTTCAACCCTCCCCCTATTGACATGATCAAGCATCAAGATAATCACTTGCCCATTGCCACAGCGCTGTCAAAAGATCTTGCTCCTCGTTAAATGCTTCTTCTTGATCAGGTCTGATCTCGTCTTCGCTCGCGGCATCCTCAGGGATGACCATGTCCTCGTCCTCATCATTGCTGTCGGCCTTGGTGTCCTCGAAGTCAGAGTCGTCCTCGTCTGCAGCGAGGTCCATGGGGATCTCGTGGACAGACTTTGTTTTGATTTTGCGCTTGCCAGGATCACGATCTGCGACTAGAAGTGTCATAATACCCAGGCAAAAGCCGTAAGAGAGAGAACATTGATCAAAACAAGCGCGTCAGTCAACAGTGTGTCTCTTATGGGAAAAAAAACGAAAAACGAAAAACGATAAAAGGTCATTAAGACGGGAGGGATACTTACAGATCTTCTGAAAGAGGCTAGCCGTGTCATTTTCGCCCCTCTTGGCTGGCTCCGTCTTGGCCTTCTTCTTGGCTGGTGTTGCAGAGGGATCCTTCGATTTGCCCCCGGAGGTCGAGAGGTTGGAAGAACTCATTTGACGGCTCGCCCGCTTGAGTCCCGTACCGATTGGAACAGGCTCGACCGGGGTGTCCCCTTCCAGTGCATGGCCTTCAGAAAATGCTGTGGCTGCTGCCTGATCTGGTCGCACGCCTGTTGATTCGCTTGCGAATTGCGCCCCTTTACTTTCGAGACTGACATCATCCTTTGCCTGTTGCTGTTGTTCATGCTTCTCTTGCTGTGGATTCTGGAACTTTATCGGTTCCTCCGTTGTGTCTGAGATGCATCCAATTGCGTGCTTTTCAAGCTGAGGGGGTACGATCTGGTTGTGGTCAGGTGGGTCGGCCGAGTTTAGCAAGAAGGACAGTGCCAATCCTCCGCCAGCACTCGTCTTACGCTGGTGCTGCAGAGGTTTGTCCGACTGGGTGGGGCCATTGTCAGCAAGGGTATAGGGCAATTGAGTCGAAGCAGGTGGTTGGGTAGCGGTCGCTAGATCTGTCTCTGTTGCGGTTTGCTGAGAAGGGTTCTTGATGATAGGAGTGGATGACGACGATTTGAGACCCTTGGTTGCTGCTGTTGCAACCGCTGCTGTGTTGGCGCCACTGCCTGTAGTGGCCCGCCTCTGTCGCTGTGGACGGGCACTTTGACCGTGCTGCCCTAGCGAACCCTGACTTTGTTGTCGAGTGCGATGAGTGGTGTAGTGGGATTGCTCTTGGGAGGGATTAGAGTTTTCGGCCATGGAAATCGGCTGGTCATCTGAGGGTGGAGCGATATCAAGACCAGAAGCAGACACCAGCATTGGCTCTGGATCTGAATGGTCTTCGGTCGGGCCTTCCCGCGGAGGTGGTGGCAATGGCAGTGTCTGTGGGTGCTCCTGGTGCTGGCGCTGCAAGCGCTGCTGTGAATGGGCGGCGGGGTCCTTGGCGAGCCGTCCTTGGCGACTGTGATTGGGGGTGTCCTGCTGTTGCTGCTCGACCATCATCATCATTGGCATGCCACTGTACTCTGGGGGGAACGCTGGGGGATAGTGCTGGGGAGGCACCATGCTTTATGTTTGAATATATGAACACAGTGCAGCTGAGACTATGGACGGCAGACGGGAAGAAATAGACAGCGCAAGGCGACGGAAAGGGCCAAGCAAGACATCGAGTGACCAGCAGGAAACAAAGCAACAAAAACAACAACAAAAAAAACAAATAAACACAAAGCAACAAGAGATTAGTATACAATCCTTCTTTTTTTCCTCCTGCTTTCAATTCTGATCACCCATGCAAGCATCATGACCATGGACCACCCATGTAACCGGGACAGCAGCAAGGACGTTGTTATTACCAGTCTCGTTGTTATTTTATGTACACACACACACTCCCCACAACTGCAAAAGAGAGTGTCGCAGGGGTGAGGTAAGAGTCTACGAGTCTACGAAGAGGGCTGTTTCTGCTTAGCTCTTGCTGCTCGTCTGCGGGGGAGGATGGGTGCTGGTGAAGACGATATGGCGGCGCTACTTTGCTCTGGAAGCGAGCAATTGATGTCGGGGATGGTGGCAAGGGAGGAGGGGGAAGAGGAAGAGGGAAAGAAAGGGAAGCAGGGAAGCAGGGAAGCAAGATGGGACAGGGAGGAGGAAAAGGAAGAGAAGACAGGAAACGGTGGAAGAAAGGAAACACTGAACAAAAAAACCCCCATTCGCACATCGTACGCAGTACGCAAATCGTGAAAAAACTTTTTCGTCGCTGGGAGAGTCGCAAATCGAAATTCCGACCTGCCTGGCTTGCTTTTTTTTTTTTTT